>JABUQX010041092.1:22500-25000 GCA_015478945.1 Trachelipus rathkii | reverse complement strand
GAAAGTTACTGATAATAACGAATATTATTATTATTTATTACTATTTTTATTTATTACTATTAGATTTCTCGAAGGCATTCGATGCAGTTCCACACAACCACTCTTAAGCAAATTAAAATGTCTTGATATCACTAATAGTTCACTAACATGGTTTCAGTCATGCTTATCTGACCGAACACAATACGTTCGTTTAGGAGACACATCATCCTCACATGCTTCAATTTCCCAAGGAATTCCTCAGGGTACTATTTTAGGGCCTCTATTCTCTAACATATATATAAACAAATGATTTTCAAAAATCTCACAATTCAATACACTCTTAATATGCTAACGACACTGCAATCTTAATATCGGAGAGAATAATAGACACACTTAAATGCAAAGTAAACAATGAATTGAAAAACATAAAATGGGTAGAAGCAAACAGACGCTCCTCCCTAAGCCTACAAAAATCAAATTATATAGTAATAACAAATAAAAAGAACCCTGTTCAGCTAAATTTAAGAGCAAAAGATGTAATCATAACTCGGTCAACGTCTACCAAGTTGTTAGGTATTATCTTCGATGACAAACTCTTTAAAAGAACACATAAATAGTCTTATTAGCAAACTGTCCTATGCAAAATATGTGTCCCTTAAGATAAGAAACTTTGTTCCAAAATATATTTTTAAAAATCTTTACAAGTCATGTTTATCCTCACATACTCTACTGTCTTTCAGAATGGGACTATGCAAGTGAATATTTGCTACAACCTCTAATCATTGTGCCAATAAAGATAATTCGTGCAATACCTGGGTCTCGAAACTACTGTAAACACACAACCTCACTATTAAAAAAAATTAGAAATAAGATTATATTATATTATATAAACTATTATAACTAATGATATTTCTATTTAAATATTAAATTCAATATGAAAAATTATAATACTCTACGGGCTCAAAGGACGAAAACGTCCCTTCAGAAGCCCATTCCTTGTCAATGTTTTTTAAAATTATTATTATTATTATTATTATTTTTATTATTATTATTATTATTATTATTATTATTATTATTATTATTTATTTATGATTATATATTATATTTTATTATTATTATTATTATTATTATTATTATATTATTTTATTATTATTATTATTATTATTATTATTATTATTATTATTATTATTATTATTTTTATTTTTATTTTTATTTTTATTTTTATTATTATTATTATTATTATTATTATTATTATTATTATTATTATTATTATTATTATTATTATTATTATTATTATTATTATTATTATTATTATTATTATTATTATTATTATTATTATTATTTATTATTTATTATTATTATTATTATTATTATTATTATTTTAGTTGTAGTAGTAGTAGCTAATGAATTAGTCATCACGCGATGGTTTAATTAATTGATAAACTGCGAAAGAGAATTTTGCTATTAAATGTAATTTACCGAGAATAGTTGGTAAAAATTCGCAAGCAATGTACTATCCTCTATCATTTACTCTCTCTATTCATCTAACTCTATTTCTATCTCCTTCTTTCTCTCTCACATACAAACACATACATGGTATTACAAAGAAAATTTAGCAAAAAAAAAAAAGAAAAGAAAGGAAAAGCAAGTTAAAAAGAAGAGCTTTCAGTTCATTATTTGCCTCTGCTTACTTTTTGCACCCAAAAAAGTTTGCTCACCAAATTGAAAACGTTCGGAAACGTTTTTTGACTCTGTTTAGGGAAAATTGAATTGTATCCTTGTGGTTTGGCTTCGGAATCGTCACTGGTGAGAGTTTCTTTATGGATCTTATTCACATGGGAGTCTCTAACAAAAGTTATGCTACAAATTTCAATAAGAAAAGAACTTGCCTTTATTGTAAAAGAAGTTTAGTAATACCATTATATAAATTGTGACATTATATATATATATATATTTATATATATATATATATAGTATATATATATAATAATATATATGTTATATTATAGTATATTAATATATATATATATATATATTTTATATACTATATATATATATATATATATATATATATATATATATATATATATATATATATATATATATAGTATATATATATATATATATATAATATATATATATATATATATATATATAAGGGGAAGTCAACAAGTATGAGGAAAACTGTTCCTGTACAAACACGTCAAGCATTTTTCACAATAAAACCTGATTGATCATTTCTTCAAGTCTGATAATGACGGATATTCAAATCAGTTGATTTCACTTCAGGTTCAGTCGGCCATTTTTGCAGTTGAAGGATTATTATATTATTTCTTCATAAGTAAAAGCTGATGCTTGCATTCCTCATGAAAGTATTTTATTACCGTTGTTCAAGTTTTTTAAATATTTTTCGTAATTAAAACAAGTTATCGTCATAAAAGAGAATTGATGTATAAAAGCGCATTGTCATGCAAGAAACTTTATCTGAAACAAAGTTCTTAAAAAACTGCTACTATTACTG
>JABUQX010041092.1:0-20000 GCA_015478945.1 Trachelipus rathkii | reverse complement strand
TTTGTATAAATTTTTAAACATTTCAAAAAGATTTTCAAAAATCTTCGTTTTTTTTTATAATCGGTCAAACTAAAATATAAAGTTTTGCTACTTTTATCAAGGTTTCATTTACATTTCATTCTTTATGTTTTAATTTTTGCTTTCAATTTAAATTTTTTTAAAAATTACTTTTTTAAATTTTGTTTTTTTCTTTTAAAAATTTTAGGTGCTTTTATGTTTGTATATAAGAAGTGACTGTAAAAATAATTTTGCATTTTTAGCATACCCTAGTGGTAAGCAGTGTATATATCAGTAAATCTAGTAAATCAAACTGCCGCTTCGTGCTAGCCCAATTGTTTTTTGGGTGCCATGATCTGAGTTGATCTATTGAATCTATTGATCTATTGATCTATTGATTCAAGTCCATATTTTTGTAAATGAGCGTAACACAGAAAACTTTTTTGTTTTAGTTTTATGTTGTTTGTTTCTTAAAACATGTTTGTTTTTTAAATTATCTAAAAAAGTCATCTCTGTTAATGTTTATAACTTAAAAATATTTAGCATTTACATACCCTCTTAAGCATAAATCAGTATTAATCAAGTTATCAAACTGTCTTTCCCAGAACACCCTCATACCCATTACTATGTATCTAATTGATCTGTTATTTGATCTGATATTGATTCAAGTCATGATTTTTATTTAAAATTGTTATGGTTTATCATACCTAAAGCAAGTAAAATCATAAATCAGTTAATCAAACGCCCTGCCAGTGCAGCGCCTCATGACCTCATTCTATGTATCCTATTGATTCCTATTGTTCAAGTCATATTTTTAATTTAAAATTGTTATGTTTTACAATACCCTAAGCATAAATCAAGTAAATCAGTTAATCCAATACTGCCCCCAGTTCACCCTCACACCCATTCGTGATCTATTGATCTCATTGATCTATTGATCTATTGATAATATGATTAGGGTCAATATTTTTTTTTATAAAATTGTTGTTTTACTACCCTAGAAGCAGTAAATCAGTAAAATCAAGTCATCAACCCCTCCCCACCCTCAGGTAAATCCAGTAAAAGAGTAAGGGCAGTAAATCAGTAATCAGTAATCGAATCAAACTACCCTACCAGCCAACCTCCTCCACCCCATTGCCATGATCTAATTGATGCTATTTATGCTAGTTGATCTACTGATTATTGAATTTTCAAGTCATATTGTCTTGTGTAACATATAAGACAGAAACTTTTTATTTATTTTGTTTTTGTTATTCTTTAATTAACATTGATGTTGTTTTTATAAAAAAGTTTTATTCTTTTTAATGTTTTATTAACTTAAAAATTTAAAATATTATCATACCCTATAATCAGTAAATCAGTAAAGTCAGCCCCTAACTGCCCTCCTTCCCTTCCATGATCTATTGATCCTATTGATCTATTGAAATCTAATTGATCTATATTGATAATTGATTCAGTAAGTCATTTATTTTTTGTATACATGAACAAAAAACCTTTTATTTATTTTGTTTTGTTTTCTTAAAACATTTGTTTTTTTATCTAAATAAAATTTTATTCTTGTTTATTGTTTATATACTTAAAGAAAATTTTTGCATTTTTTACCATACCCAATAGCAGTAAATACAGTTAAAATCAGTTAATCAAAACAGCCCACTCTATCCTCCTAGGACCCATGATCCATCGATCTATCGATCTATTGATCTATTGATCTAGTTGATCTATTGATCTATTGATCATAGCTATTGATCTATTGATTCAAGTCATATTTTGTGTAACATAACACAAAAACTTTTATTTTATTTTGTTTGTTGTCTTTATAACATTTTTTTTTCTAAAAATTTTATTCTTATTTATGTTTATAACTTAAAAAATTTTGGGAATTTTTAGAAAGTTTGAAAAGAGGTTCAGCAGTTAAACAGTAAAACAAAACCATACTCCACCCTCCTATCCATCTATGATCTATTGATGCTATTGAATCTATTGATCTATTGAGTCATGTCATATTTTGTTATAACCATTAAAATAAATTTCTTTGCTGTAGTTGTTGTTTGTTGAAATGTAGCGTTTGTTGTTGCATTTGTTGCGTTTGTTGATGTTGTTGTTGTGTTGTTGTTGTTTGTTGTTGTTGTTGTTGTTGTTAACATTATTAAACGTTTCTATCATGTTCCATGAAAAACTAACAGACCCTTTTTTGCAGAGCCTAGTTACAGGAACCACGTATATTTGATGATTAAAAATTCCAATATTGAAAACTAAATACAAAGTAATATATTCTCAGTGCCTAAGCTAAGCTGACATACAGCATTCCATTAAACCCAGGTAATAGAAATTAAATTTCAACTACCAGCGAGAAGTCAAACATAGCAATCGTCAATCTTACTATACCACAACCGCACAAAATATTGATTATTATTATTATTATTATAATTATTATTATTATTATTAATTAATTTGTAATTATTATTAATTAAGTTATTCTTTATTATTAATTATTCATTATTATTTATTATTCATTATTATTATATTATTATTATTGATTAGTCCACATAGATCTCACAGATACCAATGGGATGACTGCGTGCGATAATCACTTTTGCCTGAGGTCTACAATAACATTTGGTTAGGTAAATTGCCTCTCTACCTAGACACGGTGTTTTTTTTTGTTAACATTATCGCTAATTTTTAGTACGTCTCAGGGTAAACACATCAGAGATATCTGTATTTGCCTAAAGTCCATCACGGTCAAGGCCTGAAGATTCGAGGAATGAGGACTCTGTAATCTTAATATTTGATGACATTTCATTGAAGTAGAGGTGTGAGATCGGATGGTTTTTATTACTTTTGTTTCTTACTTAACATCTGTTTTTAACTTAAACAGTTATTATTTATTTGTTAATTTATTGATTATTATTATTGATTATTTTATTAGTATTATTTATATTATTATTATTAGTATTATTATATTATTATTATTATTTATTATTTATTATATTATTATTATTATTATTATTATGATTATTATATCAATCTATATATGTTAATTGAACATACAACTAAACATACCACACCACACACACACACACAGTCAACACACACCACACACACACAACACATACAGCACACACACACATTATTCAAGACACCTTTATCTTAATACAGTTCGACTGGCAATTCATCGTACTAACTTCTCGATCAACTATGACTGGCTATTTTAAATGATGGTCAAGCAGATGTGTACATTTTCTTATTACGTTGCTGGAAGACATTTACATTTTTCACGTTTAATATAAACATTTCGTTTTTGTTATGTATTTTCTTTTACGTTCCTAATCTTGTCTAAAGATTTGAATTTGTTAAAAAATTAAGTTATTTATTTAATTTTTTTATTTTTAATTTTTTTTTATTTATTTATTTAAACTAGGCTATATATATATGAAAAATTTTTTTTTATTTTGGCTTTATTCTGTTTTAAAAGATTTTGTTAAAACTAAATTTATTTCATTTTTAATGTTTATACTTAAAAATTTTTGCGTTTTTACATACCTAAAGCAATAAATTCAGTAAATCAGTAAATCAAACCACCCCACCTACCCTCCTGACCCTTCCCATGAGTCTATTTGATCTTTGATCTATTGATTCAAGTCATTTCGAGTATCATTTTGAGGGGAAACATATACTAAAAATAAAGTTCTTTATCGCATGATCAACGAATTATAGTGCTAACGTAGGCAAAGTTTTCCTCAATTTAATGAAAGCTAAACATAACATTCACCTGAAACTAAGAATATAATGTACAAAGACAAAACCTAGGCAACCCTTAAGACGAATAGGAAACAGCTAACATCACAAAGTTCACCACTTAAAACAGTAAAAGTAACTAACATAGCAATACAAGAACGTAATCTATTAACATAAACTTTGTCCAATCATTTCTCTAACATTTCAAATGTTTAATTGTTACATTAACATTGTAATATTTAACAAAAATTTTATCATAAACCTTGTCTAATTATCATATATGCAGACCTACGAATATATGCTAGCGTAACAAATTTTTAACTTAATAAAGCCTATAATCATAACCTGAACTACAGAATGAGTAATCTACAACGAAAACCTAACACACCTTTACGCATGAGAATAAACATCTAACATTAACAAAGTCCATACAGCTAACAACAGTAAAGTAACTAAACATACGCATACAAAAAACGTAACCTAATCACTACTTTTTCCCAGCATATCTCTAACATATCAATGTTAATTTCTACAATTTCTTTTTAATAATTTAACAAATTTTATCATAACCTCTCTAATTATCATACAGACCAACGAACATATACTAGAGTAACAAAGTTTTTTTACATTAAATAATAATATTTAAACAAAATTTATCATAACCTTACCTAAACTATCATAATGTTCCCCTCACGAATAATTGCAACCCATATCAAAAGTTTATCCAAACATAACATAAGAATAAGTCATTGAATAAATATGTCAATAGTAAAGTGTAATATATTACTGATTCAATAGATCAATAAGATCATGGAAGGGTAGGGGAGGGGTGGGGCTGGTGGAATGATTTACTGATTTACTTGCTTTAAAACTGCTTTAGGATCAGTAAACTAATTACACTTTACTATGATATTTTATTCAATGAACTTATTTTATGTTATGTTTGATAAAACTTTGATATGTTTGCAAATTATTCGTTGGGAATTATGATAGTTGGTAAGGTTATGATATTTTGTTAAAATATTATTATTTAAATGTAAAAAACTTTGTTTAACGAGGCTTAGTATATGTTTCGTTGGTCTTTATGATAATTGAAGAAGGTTATGATAATTTTTTGTTAAATATTAATGAAGTTAATGTGAAATATACATTGATATGTTAAAGAAGATATGCTTTGACAAAGTATGAATAGTTTACGTTTTGTATGCTATGTTAGTTACTTTACTGTTGTTAAAGTGTGGAAGTTGTTTAATGTTAGTAGTTTACTCATGTGCTTAAGGTGTGTTAGTTTGTCGTTGTAGATTTATTCCTTAGTTCAGGTATTATGCTTAGCTTTATTTAAGTGTAAAAAAATTTTGTTAGCGCTGCATATAATTCGTAGGCCTGTATGATAATTAGACAAGGGTTATGATAAAATTTTGTTAAATATACAAATGTTAATGTAAAATTAACATTTGAAATGTTAGAGATATGCTGACAAAGTTGTGAATAGTTTACGTTTTTGTATGCTATGTTAGTACTTTACTGTTTGTTAAGTGTGGAACTTTGTTGAATGTTAGGCTGTTTATTCGGTGCTTTAAGGTATCGCTAGGTTTTGTTTGTGACATAAATATTCCTAGTTAGGTGTGATTGTTATGTTACTTTATTAATTGGAAAAAAAACTTTGCTACGTTAGCATATAATTCGTTGATCAGTGCATAAAAAATTTTTTAATGTTATGTTTCCCCTCAAAATGATAAACTGTCCGAAATGCACGTTGAATCAATAGAGTCAAATAGATCAATAGATCATCGGAAGGGTAGGAGGGTGAGGTGGGTGGTATTGATTGACTGATTTAACCATGATATTACTGCTGTTAGGGTATGTAAAATAAACGCAAAAAGATTTTTAAAAGTTATAAACATAAAATGAAATAATTTTTAGTTTAAAACAAAATCTTTTTAAACAGAATAGCAAAAATAAATAAAAGTTTTTTAAAAATATAAATGATTATTTTTAAAAATAAATAAAAATAAAAAAAAAATAAAACTAAATAAATAATAATAACTAACTTTTAAACAAATTTAAATAAAGATAATAGAACGTAAAGAAAATACATAACAAACGAAATGTTTATATTAAACGTGAAAAATTAAATGTTCTTTCCAGCCAAACGTATAGAAAATGTTACATCATCTGCTTGAAAACATCATAAGAAAATAGCAGTCCATGTGATCAGTAAGTTAGTACGATGATTGCCCGTCTCATGTATAAAGTAAAGTGTCTATAATTATTGTGTGTGTGTATGGTGTGTGTGTGTGTGTGTGTGTGGTGTGGGTGTGTGTGTGTGTGTGTGTGTGGTGGTATGTTAAGGTTTGTTATGTCATATACATAATGAGTTGATATAATAATAATAATAATAATAATAATAATATAATAATAATAATAATAATAATAATAATAATAATAATAAATATAATAATATAAATAAAAGATAATAATAATAATAATAATAATAATAATAAATATAGATAATAATAATAATAATAAAATAATAATAATAATAATAGATAATGAATAATAATCAATAACATAATAAACTACTGTTTAAGATAAAAACAAATGTTAAGTAAGGACAAAAGTAATAAATCTCATTACCCTTCTCATGTGTCAGAAGATATTCGGAGTTATAATTTTAATAAAAGGTACTATCTAAGATAAAAAATAGTTGTTAAGTAAGGGCAAAAGGGAAACAAAGTAATAAATCTCGTTACCTTTCTCATGTGTCAAAAGATATTCTGAGTTATAACTTTAAAAGCAAAATATTTAATTTAATTCAGTCAATGAAGAGATGTGAATCTACTTCCTCAGTATGACTAATCATTCCATGGATCTCATTGACCGTCCGTGACGTTATAGCAAATCCAGTTCTTTGATTGAACACCCTTGAACTTACTAAGGTTGCGTAATGTTAATGTGTGACGTGGATAGCATATTTACCGCCCTTTATTCTAGTTGAGGTGAGAGGCGATGTGTCCGTTCGCTTTATTGGTGTTTTGAGGTCTATGTAGGAAAATAATAATAATTAATAATAATAATAATAATAATAATAATAATAATAATAATAATAATATAATAATAATAATAATAATAATAATAATAATAATAATAATAATAATAATAATAATAATAATAATAATAATAATAATAATAATAATAATAATAATAATAATATTATTATTATATAATAATAATAATAATAATAATAATAATAATAATAATAATAATAATAATAATAATAATAATAATAATAATAATAATAATAATAATAATAATAATAATAATAATAATAATAATAATAATAATAATAATAATAATAATAATAATAATATCTTCTTTATGTATAGTAAAGATCGAGATTGCTTTGTTAATATTAACAGCTTATTCGCATGTAAGGTATGTTATGCTAGCTTTACTGATGTGAACACTTTGATATGATAGCATTTATTCATTGGTATGTGTGATAGTTAGGTTAGGTTATGATATATTTTTGTTAAGTTTCGAAAAATATTACTATGTCAATGTTAAATTAACATTGATATGCTAAGATATAGTTGAAAAAGTGTGAATAGGTTATGTTTTGTAGGTAATGTTTGGTTACTTTACTGTTGTTAAGTAGGGAACATTGTTAATGTTAACAGTTTATTCGTGTGTAAGGTATGTTATGTTAGCTTTATTGATGTGAACACTTTGATATGTTAGTATTTATTCATTGGTATGTGTGATAGTTAGGTTAGGTTATGATAAATATTTGTTAGGTTTTATGTTATGTTAGCTTTATTGATGTGAAAACTTTGTTATGTCAACATTCATTTTTTCGACGAATGGAGTGATAGATACTTAGGACATGGTAAATTTTTCTTAAGTTTTGTTCCATATTACTATGATAGTGTTGCGGTGTATACTGTATTTATTTCATCATATGTTTTTTATATAATGTTTCTTTTGATAAACTTGTAAATATATTTGATCGTAAAAATTTACATGTCAACGCATATGTAGTTTGCACTTATGTTATAAAGACTTTAAAAATAAAAAAAACTGTTTATTTTCCACTTTACAATAATATTTTATTGAAAGAACTTATTTTTATGTTATGTTTCAACAAAATATCGCATAAATCAATAGATCTATAGATCAATAGATCATAGATGAACCGGAGGGGAGGGGTAGGTAGTTTGATTTACTGATTTAATAATTTACTGCTTTAGTGTCGATAAACGTTTACATTTTACAATAATATTTTATTCAAAGAACAATTTAATGTTTATACAAAATATGACTTGAATCAATAGATCAATAGATCAATGGATCAATGGATGAATGGATCAATTGATCATGGACGGGTGGGAAGGAGATGAATGGTTTGATTTACTGATTTACTGATTTACTGAGTTACTCATTTACTGCTTTAGGGTCGATAAACTTTTACATTTTACAATAATATTTTATTCAAAGAACTAATTTTTGTTATGTTTATACAAAATATGACTTGAATCAATAGATCAATAGATCAATAGATCATCAGATCATGGACGGGTGGGAGGGAGAGGGATGGTTACATTTACTGATTTACTGATTTACTGCTTTAGGGTCTGTAAAACGTAAAGATTTTACGTTATAAACATAAAATTAATGAAATTTTTAGTAAAAACAAAATGTTTTAAACAAATAAAATAAAATTAAATAAAAGTGTTCCAAAAAACAAATTTTTCAATAAATAAAATTAAAAATAAAATAATAAATAAATTATAATTTTAAAGTAAATAATTTAAAAAAATAAAAAAATTTAAAACAAAATAATTTTATAAAAAATTAAAAGTTTTAAAATTAAAAAATAAAATAAAATTAAAAATAAATGAAAAGTTTTAAAATAACATTTTTTAATAAATGAAAAAATTAAAATGAATAAAATATGAAAATAAATAAATAATTAAAATGAATAAATATTAAACACAAAATATAAATGTAAAATGAAAAATTAGGTAAAAATAAAAATAGCAAACAAAATATACATGTTTCAACTTAGGAAAAAATATATTTTAGTTCACGCTTATAAAAAGAAAATGAGAATTGAAAATAGAAATGTCAGTCTTCAACCATCAATAATGCTGAGTCATCAAGATAGGTACCATCAAAGATGAGCCATCAAAGATGAGTCATCGAAAGGTGCATGGTCATAAAGTTTGAACAAAATTGGACGCATTGAAGAGTGGAGCTTCAAAGTTAAGGCATCAATGATGAGCATCAAAGTTGAGGCATCAAAAGCTATCATCCAAATATCATTTGTGTATGTGTGTGGTTGGTGTGTTGTGATGTGTGTGTGTTTGTGTTGTGTGTGTGTATAATGTTCAATGGTTCGCCCAATTCAATTTTATAAATATATATATATATATATTTATGTATTAAAATATATAATATATATATATATATATATATATATATATATATATTTATATATATTATATATACGTAGCCCACGGGGTGTGTGGTGGTGAGTTGTGGTAGGGGTAGGTTGCGACTGCGGATGAAATAAGTTAGGACAGATCCAAACAGGTCAGGTACCTACATGACTTCCTCATGTTAGCTCAGTTACCTACCAAAGGCAAGGTGGCAGGTACCTGTATGTGCTCAAGATAATCTTTACTAAGACCTCCACTGACCTTTAAGAATGGTCAATTTCAGCCCGAGCTCAAGATAATCCCTACTAAACACTCCACTGATCTTTAAGAATGGTCAATTTCAGCCCTTGATACGGTATCAAGGCCGAAATATCAAAGGCCAAAACCAGAAATATCAAGGCCAAAACATCAAAAAAGGGCTAAGCCCCAAAAGGGTGGAAAATTAGAGGGAGATACGTACGACGGTTGCTTCGCAACCGTCTGGCGCGCCCTTTCTACGAAGGGGCGTCAAGAAGCTACAAGACCAAAAAGATAAAAGGCCAAAAAAGGTCAAGGCTAAAAAAGGTCAAGCCAAAAAAAGGTCAGGGGGGGTAAAAAAGGGTTCCCAAAAAAATTGGGTTCAAAAAAATTTTGGGTTGCCCAAATTTAGGTTGGGTAAGAGGCCAGCGGGTAAAAAGGTCAGGTGGGGTAAAAGAGGACACGACCAATATGCGGGCCCTACTACTAGTGTGGTAAGGAAAAGAAATAATAGAAGAACAAAAAATATATCATTTAGATCATTTTATTTTTTCAATTATTACTAAAACAAAAGCTATTATATTTTATTTACAATTAAAATTAAGGTGTTAAAGGTTTTGCTAAGGTGGCTTTCGAAGAGCCAGGATATTTTGCTCGACATTCAGCTACTACTTGCAGTAGGTATTGCCGCTGTTCTTCATCTTTTGTTAAACATGAATTAAAATCTTTTATTAATTTTACACCTCTTTCAGCTGTATCGTTGATAAACTCTAAAGCCATTCCACTATAGTTTCGCTCTTAAATAATCTTCATTCATCACACCACCTATTCTGGTTAGTATGCAAAAAATTGCCGAATCAAATTTTAAATCTCAAAAAAAATTCATACTTGGGGTACAATAAAATGGTCTATATCTTTGTCTAATAAGTCATTCACTTCTTGTAAGGGAATTGATGGTTTCACATTACTGTAGTCCTCAAAATCATCGTCCTCTTCTTGAGACAATAATTTTATTGCCATTCTTCTTTTTACACTATTATTCAAGGAGTCGTCAAACAAAGAAAAACAACCTTCAGAATTAAGGTACCATAAATGGTTTGTGATTTTTAAAAGTGCTGTATCTGCTATCTCCTTATCGATTTCCTTATACTTCACTAACGATTTCAATAATTGTAGGTCTTGGTTGGGAGCTAAAGCTTTCACATAGATATTTATAATAAATAAGCAAATGTCTTCAAGGCCTTTTCTTTCTAAATTTGTAAGTTTAAATTGATCTTTAAACAAATATATTTTAAGAGAATAAATTTCATTTGCTATCCACCTAGCGTGGTGGAAAGCTCCCGGATCTGAAAAACAAATGTCCTTTGATGGAAGACGTCCCAAAAATATCAAGCAAAGTTTAATCAATTCTTTATAATCATCCCTAGGATGTTGAATTTTTAATTGCTCTAAAAGGTATTTAGAAATTTGATCAGCATTAGTTATTTTATTTCTTATATTTTTATCTTCAATTCCAGATTTGTATTTTGATTGGTTTATGTTACACCATTCACTTTGAAACTTTTTAAAAATATCTGCTTGAGGACCAGTTGTTCCTCCCATTTTACATTCAAAAACTGATCTCAACACTATTTCCAAAATGTGGTGGCAACATGGTATATACAATAGGTTTTTCCCCATTAACTGTTCGAATAAAACACAAGCACCCTTAATGCGGACAGTATTTACAACTGTAGTAGCAAAACATATTGCTTGAATTTTGTCAAGTGTTCGCCCACTGTTCAACAAAAAAAACTTGCGGGGCCCCAAAAAAATTTTACCCGGGGCTTTTTTTTTATGCCCCAATAAAACTTTTGACTTCCTGCTCTATTGTCTAGTTGTGGAACTCCTATTAAATGTTCTACATCTCCACAGCTGATCAAAATTGCTACTCTTTCAACATTTTCTTTACCTACAATATCTGGTAGTAATTTTCCCTCCAAGTGGACAACAGCTCCTTCTAAATTTGAATTAATAAATCTATTTTGAATAAGTTTAGTTCTTTCTCTTTGAAATTTCTTCCTGCGTATTCGAATTACACTTCTACTTACAATAAATTACTGTGGGTCATGTCCTAAAGATTCTGCTGTAGCTGATATTATTCGAACTGCATCTCTATCTGATATAGCACACCTATCTAATAATAATGATAATTTTTCATTAATAAATTCTTTAGTTCCTCGGCTGTATTTACTTTTCTTTCTGACTGTCTCCTCTTCCTGTGTCCTTATGTCTACTACCTCTGTGCATTGAATATAATCCTCAAAGTCTTCTAGATCTGATGTGCTTAGGGTTGGGAAAAAACCTCTTTTTTTTTGAAAAAACATGTTTTTTTCATGTTTTGTTTCGTTTTTTTTAGTTTTTTATCGTTTTTTTCATTAAATGTATTTTTAAAAATATAAAGAGGCTAATATGATATTTCACTTGGGTATTTTCAATTTTCAAATAGGAGGATACCTGAAATTAAACAAATATTCCATTTTCATTTATAAAATAGCAGAACTATCTTTCTCTTATATTTTATCAATTTTTTGTTACAATTATAGTAGTTAGCCTGCAACTGCTGTTTGTAGCTTTTCTTACTTACTAATTTTACGATGTATTTTACGTTTGTAATCATATAATCATAATTTATAATTGTACTTTTAAACATTAATGTATATTATATTTATATAGAATGAGTCTGAATGACAAAACTCAAAAGTGACTTAAGGGATGCAAATGAAATAATAAAAATATTGAAATTAAAATTATACCAAGATTGTAAATGAAGGAGGATGAATGAATGACTAAATTAAATATTTGGCTTTGGAATATCAACTTTTGATTCACTAACACTAGTCCCCACTCCCCAGACCCCAGTCACTACTGAGTACTGACTACTGTGCTGTGACTACTGTCAAGCTCATTATCACTGGGCTCATCAGCGTGATCAGCCACATTTAATTTTGATATGACTGATAAGTCTGATATCTCAGAGTCGTATGAAGTATCTTGTGAGAATGACAGTGGTGAAGGAGCAGGTGCAGTAACAGGACTCTTAAGCTTAGCTGCCTTAGCATAATATCTCTCTAATTGGAAATTTCAGAATTTTCCTAGTTCTAGATTATGAGCAAATAAATACTGTTTTGCAACGTCACCACAAACCAAAGTTACATTTCACTGCGAGGCCTTTTGCTAACCTTATTTTCTTAAAAAGACAGTCAACACACTTTTGCACGGGCATTTCTAAATTCTGATTAAATAATTATGATAAAAATGTTACTGAAAGCTGAAACAGAGTAAGAAAACATTAATGAAGCTACAAACAAAATATTATGAATATCAAAATTCAGAATATAAAATAAAAAATATTGAAAACCCATAAAAATTTTAAACATAAACTCAGCGGCTTCCACCTTGTAGGAAATTGGAACCAAAAAATGTCCAAATTAGAGCATATTTGCTAAAACTTATAATAAAATTGTTCAAACATGTAAATTCCACAACTTAATTGAAAAAAACGAAACAAACAAATTTTTACTTGTTTTTTTCAGGTTGTGTTTTTTTCATGAGAAAAATCGTTTTTTTTTCGGAAAAAACGAGCTTCTTTCTTTCCTTTCCCAACCCTAGATGTGCTGGAGTCCAAGGATTCAACCTCTTCTAATTCTAAAAATAAAACATACACCAATCATTTAGCTATGTACCACAGTAAAGAGGTTAATGAAGGGGGGGATTCATGAAGACATATTATTTCTCATTGTTATTTCTAGGCGTAAAATATTTATAACGTTTACTCTCATGCTTCATAAATAAATAGTAAATAGCAGGAAGTAGCAACCATTCAGAAAAAGATTATATTTCATAATGTAAATATATGTTTTTGTACTGAAGATGCTAATATTAATAATGCAACAGTAAAAATAAAGTAAAAAAAGAGTGAAAATATTAATAAAATAGATAAAAATATATGTAATAGCACTAAATAAATAAATTAAAGAATAAAATAACTAACCCACATATTTTCTAGATTTTGTTACTCTTGCCATCTCAGATGCATGTCTTTTTTCTCGTCGCTCTTCTACTTTTGAGAATTTAACATCAACGCCTCCCATGCAACCTGGGCGTCCTTTTTCTCTTTGTTGAAGCAAAAACGCCTTGTCTTCTTCTTTGGCTTTTTGAAGTGCATCCTGATGAGCAATGTCAAACAGATCATCAAGGGTGGCCTTAACAGCTTCTTTCTTCTGAATTTGAGCTGCGTTAGCAGTTCTAGTAGAATTTTTTGTAGTTTTCTCCACTCATCATAAAGTTTCTCAAGTTTCGCAATACAATCTTTTAAGTGTTTTGTTTGTATCCTTGCTTTCTCTCAAAGAATTAAAACTTCCCGCATTGAGGACTTGTAAACGATTGTATTTAACTTTACCATTGGTGTATATTATAAAATAAACCACGCAAAACTTGACAATTTGGTGGTAACTTACTACCAAGAATTTGATGAGTCATGTATCCAATTAAATAAATTTTGTCTTTCTGCCTTAAATTCATTTTCTCTTTAGATTTTGTATTAGATGAAGAGGAAGCCATCACCAAAAAAAAATTAACTCAACTAATTCACAAAGCACAAAGTAAATATTAAATAAATAGGTTTAATAACTCTACTGAATGGAAACCAAACTTCAAAAAGTTAATTGATAGGGAGAGTCCTATTTCAGAGTTATTTGCATTCTGAAAAAAAATTATTAATAAATAGTAAACTTGGTAACAAAAATGAACCATGACATTAATATTATAATAAAGAAAGGAAAAAAATAACAAAAATAACTTTCTCTGCATTGTCCAGAGAAAGCAACTTTTTCTATAAACTCCCACCTCTGTTGAAAAAAAATGAAAATATCTTAGAACTATAGTTATAGCTAAAAAGTGCATATAGAAACAATTTGAATAGTTCTAAACAGTGAACAAAACGAAAAACCTCGAATCAAGTTTTAGGATAAACCATTTTCAATTTATTTTAAAAAAAAAAACATGAATTTTCAAAAAAATCACAATTTTTCAAATGTTTTAACGTCAACGAGGCAACGGTAGCAGTGATATCGGAGTGGAGGCGTAAAATGTGTCACAAAATCTCATTTTTTAACCAACTGTCACATTTTAGGGGGTTCCAGCATATAAATTTCCGAAACCTCCCCCCCCCACCTACAGCGCTGTAACCAGTCTAATATATATATATTAGATATATATATTATATATATTAATATATATACATATATAATATATATATATATATATATATATATAATATATATATATACTAATATATATTGTATTTTATATATCTATATATATATTATATATAAATATAATATATATATATATAATATATATAATGTTATATATATATATATAATATATATATAAATATATAATATATTATATATATATATATACTATATATATATATAATATTATAATATATATATTATATATATATATATATATATATATATTATATATATATATATATATATATAATATTATACCCAGCGGCAAAGGACGCTTATCATTAAGAATCTGATTAATTGTATCTTGTACGGCTCAAGGCTTATAAGAGACGAGTCTAGGCCAATCAGAGCCTAATAATATTTAAACTGTGTATAAGATCCTTTGTAATTGGTCCTAGGAGACCTAAAAAGTAGTTGGTATGGGCTTCCAGCTTGGAAAAATCCTGAAGTTCGTGAATAAGGATTGAGATGCTATGACAGTAGCATTTCATATCTCTGTCATCGGCACAAATGTTAAAAAATAAATGGAGTCATATTTAAGATAATAAGATTAAAATTTAAGTTTAAACATTTTCCCTTGAATGACATTGCAAATAAATAATTTGGGAAATTGTGAAATAGACGTTAAGAACCATTAAAAAAATAAACTGTGTCAAGTTTTGTTTTTCAAAAACTGACTTATAAATTCTATTGCAATGTGAGTCATTTAATAGGCCCATTAATATTAAAGAGATCTTACTTGTGCATATATTTAAATTTTTGTATATACTCACCAATACTGCAGAGAGATTTTGGCTCCTTTATCCTGAGTGTAGCTTCCTCGTCATGCCCAACTCTGAGTTTTGACCAGGAAAAGTCAACTTTGTGAGAAAGGCATTCTGAAATATCCGCTATGGTGGAGTCTGCCACAACAGTTCCATCTTCTTTAACGAACCAAACTAGAATCTAGAGAATGAAAACTGATCTGCAGAAAATTGCTTTTTAAAATTAGTTGGTTTTGAATATTTCAAAATTATAACATGAAACTTTCAAATTGTATTAATTAATTATTGTAATATATTTTGATTGAGGTCTTTTAAAATTATAAAGGTAAAATTGTTAAAAAAATTAAAACCATCTGTTTCATCGAAGTCTCATAAATTCTCAACTAAATTTGTAATAAGGGCAGAGTAAAGTTTATATTGCATCTGAGCAGAGCTAGTTAAAATTTTCACAATAAAATTCAAACTTAATAACGAATAGGGCAAGGAGGCGTATAAAGTATCCTAAACACTTAAGAATTTACAATTAAATCAAAAGTTATTAGTTTCATTATATAATTTGAGAAAATAAAATGGGCTTACGATATTCTGGGGAAGCTCTTTTCAGTAAGAGTGATTGAATCTAAATGTACCTAAAATTATCCTACAGGAGCAGTTTCTAAAGGAATAAATATGTTCTTTTCTTGGATTTGTAAGTCATTTCCCGATAATACGACGGACATTTTCTTGAAAGCAATTGTTTGTCCTCTTGAATATATCTGCAATATTTCAAAGATACTATTATATAAATATTATAATATATATATATATACTATAATAATATATATATATATATTATATATATATATATATATATATAATATTTATATATATATATATATATATATATATATATATATATATATATATATATATATATATATATATATATATATATATATTAAATAAACTATATATATATATATATATATATATATATATATTATAATATATATTATATATATAAATATATTAATATATATAATATTATAATATATATATATATATATATAATATATATATATATATTATAGTATATAATATATATATATATATATATATATATATATATATATATATATATATATATATATATATATATATAATATATATATATATATATATAATATATATTATAATATATATATAATATATATATATATATATATATATATATATATATATATATATATATTTAAACAAAAAAATAATAAGAAGAATATTAATATTTTAAACTCAAATTGAAAATATATGGGAAACTATTTCATTTAATGTTTATAATCTTCAAACCTGAAGATAAACATCAGTAGTAGTTTCTTGAGTAGTAACATACACTACAGGAATATCGAACACAATGTCTTCTCCAGTGGTACATTCAATCATGTTCTTCATAATTGCAATAGAGGTGTTCATTGTGTCCATCATTGTGGCGACAACGTCGTCTGCGTATTCGAATAAAAGGAAAAAATATTCACTTTCAGACATCACATCATTAAATTTTCTCTCTATTCTTGGATAATTTACAGCCCGAATCTAAGAAAAATTGAAGAAATTCAAAGATATTAAAAGTTTCGAGATATTGGATGCAATATAATTAATATGCATTTGGTGATGAGGTTTAAATTGTATGTAAAGTCGAAAGTTGAAATTTAGGGCCTACGTCATGCAAGGGTTAAAATTAATTATATGCAATTTGGATTGTAAGCAACGATAAGGTAATAAATAAATATTAAGTAAATTATTATATAAATAAGTAATATAAAATATGCTTTTCAAAATGTTCAATTTCTATGTCATTTTGGGTTCTTAAAGCGTGAGTTGTGTTATTTGTGTTCCCTAGTAAAAGAATTTTATTTATTTATTGTTTTTTAGTTATTGTGTAGTGTTTTGCTTGGTTAAAGTGTGTTTATTTTTTACTTATTTATCGTTTCGTTTTAAGTAAAGTGTTTTATTAATTGATTTAACATAGTTGGCTTTTATTCTTTACTGTAAAGATCTTCCTAACCATGTTCCAAAAGATAAGTATTGGTTTTAACTTTTTGACGAATTTTATATAGGTTTTACTAGCAATTAAGGCCATTTTTTTTATTCTCTTTGAAAAGCAAACCCCTTTCTAGAATTTTATAAGCTTCAGATATTGAAATTAATTGAAATTTGGTCATTTTGCTTTTTCGTTTCGAAAAAAGATAGCCGCTCTGATCCTTATAACTTTGCTCTATTGATCTCACTTGTAGCCCATCTAAGATCTTTGAAACCCTTCTCTTCTTAAATCATCTGGAATCTCATTCTCTTCCTTCCGAACACCAGCACGGCTTTCAGCGCTTGAGGTCTACTTGTGATATACTTTCCCATCTAACTGATTTATGGTTTCTCGCCCTTAGGGACTATGAAGAGACCTTTGTGGTAGCACTTGACATATCTAAGACTTTTGACAGGGAATGGCACGTGTCACTACTTTACAAGCTCCCCTCCTTTGGGTTTTCTCCTTTTCTTTGCTTATTTATGTCTAGCTTTCTTTCAAATCGTTCAATATCGGCTATTGTTAATGGGCCGACTACTTCCTAATTCAATGTCAATAATGGTGTTTTTCAGGACTCTGTCTTATCTCGTACTCTATTCCTGCTTTTCATTAATGATCTTTTCAGCTGCTTATCTAACTTTATTCACTCATATGCCGATAAGACCCTCCATTCTTCAACTCATTTCAAATATGGTCCATCTTTTCCTTCTAGAATTACCTCTAGTCCTAATCTTTACGATTCTATAGTCCCTGATCTGGAAAGAATTTCCCTGTGGAGCCGTCTCAACCTTGTGAAATTCAATTCTTTAAAAACTCAAATTCTACAAATCTCCCACTCTAAAATGTCTTCTAACTTTCCTTTCTATGTCGATGGTTCTCTGGTCTCTCTTGTTGACGGTGTAAACATTCTTGGCCTTAACATAAACAAAAAAATATCTTGGAAACCTCACATAACGATGGTTGCTAGGGTGGCCTCAAAGAGGCTGGGTGTTCTGTTTAGACTGCGTGAGTTTTTTTCCGCTTCTCAATTACTCCTGCATACAAGGGACTCATCCACCCGTGTATACAGTACTACTCTCATATCTCGGGGGGAGGGAGTTCTGGTTTCACCCGGCTTTTGGATAGGGTCAAATCAAAGACCAAAGACTGAATTTAATCTCACTTTAATGCCTGTGTCTGTGCTCATCTGCGAAATTTGCATTATCTGACCCATTTCTATAAACACGGGGGAACTACAGAGGTCTTTTCCACCGCTTACCACACCTTACGACGCCCTCGTAGCACAAGGGTGCTGTATCGGCGCATGAGTTTTGTGATATTAGTAACCCCAGACTAGTTCGCTGAGGTGCTTTCTTTTTTCCAGTCACCTCTGTCGTGTGGAATTCTCTTCCATCATCTGGGTTGTTTCCTACTCAATTTATTCCCTCACTTTAACCTGCGTCTGTGCTCAATCTGGCGTAAATCGCGTTAGATGCATCTTTTGAGCGTTCAACGACCCCTCTTGAATAGGCTCTGCCCGTGAGTGTGGTGAAAACCGTAAAAAAAAATAATAAAAGTTCTAAAAAATTCCTTAACGCTAGCTGAAACACCACAAGAATGGCATCTCGACGGTGAACCACTTCTAGGCATATTAATAGCATAACCGAGGAGTTGCTCGCTTGACAAAAAAAAAAAAAAAACGATTCGCAGAAGTGGAAGCCGCCTTATCAATCCCCTGGCAACAGTTGACGATGGTGGCTTTTCAGCAATTAAACCTACTGAAGATGAGAGGATTTGGAATGGTTAGGCCTTTGATAGTTCATGCCGACAATTGCAGTGATATCTCATTCACCTTCAAAGGAATCACCACTAATGAACCTCATCGAAAAACTGAAGAGTAGTCATCAAAGAGCCAAAGATATTCAAATTTTGCAATCGTGAAAGAGGAAATAGAGTCTACGAACATGGAGACGCTGCCTACAGAAGAGAATCCTGTCATGCGGTGGCATGAAAGGGCCAAGGTTTTCATTAATATCAGTGCTTGCGGGCAAATAGTTATCAGCACCTCCTTCATCAGTCGAGAGAGCGTATTTATAGTGTAGATAGGAATGTAATCACCCCAAAAAGAACAGGCTCTCGCCAGATACAAGTGAAAGCTTTAATGTTTTTTTTGCATCACAATTTGATGAGCATTGAATGATATCATTCTTTTTTCATAAAGAGTATATCTATATCTGCATGTGAGTAATAGCTTATATTTAGTTTGAGCATTTACATTATGCTCTTCTTCATATTTTTTCTTTAGCTTTACAGGTTTTTGGAAATCTGTAATCAGTGTTTAACAAAAGCTAGTAGCTAAACTTGTAATACTTACTGAATGAATGGATATTTTTGATAACACAACAGAAATGTTATTATAATTATTTCATTTATTAACATTATTTAAAGATACTATTTTAATTTATTAAATAAATACTTAGGCACAATC
>JABUQX010041091.1:47500-60912 GCA_015478945.1 Trachelipus rathkii | reverse complement strand
GAGCCTCAAGCTCGAAGGAGAGCCGTGGATCCTGAGATTCGGCATATTTTACCAGGATCCCTGGTCTGTGATTTTCTTAAGAAAATATTTTTTGAGCTCAATTTTAATTTCAAGTAAGACGTGCTGAACAATGTTCAATTAGTCTAGAATAACTAAGTTACTGAATCCGGATCCGAAGCCGAATTCGTATGCAAACCTTCTTATCTGGTCAAGCCGGAATCCTGGGCCAAGTCACTATCTACTCCATTATTAATATGTTTTTAGTGCAATATAAATTTATTGTCAGAAGTAACGTGCTCTGAAAATTTTTCTCAAATATGAGATGCTATGAAAACTTAGTCGGTATACTCAGGTTAGTCACGAAGGACTGAAAGTCGAAGTCGTCAAGTCGTATAAGTCGAAGTCGAAGTCGATAGTCGAAAGTTACGAGTCGACCAGTCGAATGTGATCCGAAGCCGAAGCGAAGTCACAGCACCTGAGAAATCCGCGGATCCTGGGTATGTGATTATTTCTTCAGAAAAATATAATTTTCTCTAGGTTGAAATATCTATCTGTCTACTAGAAGACCTGCTTGAAAAATTTTCAATAGTTAGGTGATAATTATGTCGGATCTGGGTCAGAGTATCGTTACTACCGGAGCCGTATCTCACGGAGACGTGATTACCGGAGCCGATTCCTGCTTATGTAATATTTTATTTTCGGAATAAAAATCCATAGAATCTAAGGTCAGAAGTTAAGACGTGCTTGAACAATTTAAAATAGTGTAGAAACATGATGAGTCCTACGTAATCCGGTAAGCGAGTCGGATCTAGAGCCGATCCGGTTGATATAATTTTATTATTTTTATATACTAAATATATTTTTTAAGGTAAATTAAAATTTATTCGCCAGGTTGTGCTTAACATTTTTAAATGGTATAAGTGCATAGATACTAATTAATAGTCGATGCCAGGGAGCCGAAGCCGAAGTCTCATCTGGAGCCGGATCTTTAGCCGGATCCTGGGGTAATGAATATATTATTTATTCAATAAGAATATTTTATTAGGTGAAAAATTTAATGGAGTAAGATCAGTAAGTGACTGATAACAATTTTTATTCATAAATATTACAGAAAACGATTTAGTACGGAATCGCGAGCCAAATAGTCACGTCGGATGGGATCTGGAGTCGTAAGAAGAGCCGTGAGCCGGGAGTATTTAAATTATTTTCATAATATATATTTTATTTATTTAAGTGAAAAGTTTTATTGCCATAGTAAGGTATCGTTGCGAACAGTTTATCAAATAGTTGCAGAAAACTTTAGTATCACGGATCTCAGGATCTGTATATAAATTTATTTCTTAAGAAATTTTTTTTTTAAGTAGTAAAAAATTTTATTGCCATAGAAAAGTGCTGAACCAATTTATACCATAAATAGTGTAGATACTTAGTGTAAAATACAGTGAGCCGAAGTTCGGATATGAGATAGCCGTGATCCTTAGCCGGATCTCTGAGTATTGAATTTGTTCTCTCGAAATAAATTATTTTTTTACAGTTGATAATTATTGCAGGCATAGAACGTTGCTCATGAATCATCAATTAATTACAAATAGTGTACAGAAAACCTTAAGTCGAGACGCATCTCTCAGTGATGAACAGGACTACATAGCTGTGATAGATAAGAATATTCTAGTCGATAAGTATCGTGAGTAGATCCAGATAGTACAGGTTGCGATTCCGAATTTCGGCGATCGGGTTCTCGAGGATACCAGGGTATATATAATTTTTTTATTCAGAAAAATGTTTGTGGTGACATAATTTATAATAGACATGAGTAACGTGCTGTAACATATTAATTCAGAATAATATGTTTGATTAATATCACATTAGTTATCGAATTCGGAAGCCGTATCTGAATTGACGGATACATGATAGTCATGATTTCTGAGTAATGAATTTTTTTTCGGTGTGGGATGAATAGATTTTTGTCTTATGAGTGAATAATATATTGTAGTAATAGAGTGCAATGTAACTATTTTTAATAGTGCAGATACCTTAGTCGGATCAGGAGCTTAGAAATAGCTCCAGAAGTCCAGGATCTGTGAAGCCGGATTTACTTTGCCGATCTCACTGGGTCAAGATATAATTTTTTTACGATATAAATATTTTTTTATTATGAGTGATAAACTAAATTATATTATGCTAGTAGACGTGCTGATTCAATTTTCAAATATGCATGAAACTAATTTAGTGGGATCCGGAGTACCGAAGTCGGAGCTATATTTGAGCTAGTATCAGGACTCGTCACATTATAAGAACTTTTTTCATAAGAAAATATTTTTAGGTGAATATACATAATTTTAATGGAATGAAATGATCTATTAGCTGAATCAATTCTGGAAATAGTACAGAAATACTTAAGTATCGGTAATTCCTCTAAGACTCACGAATGACCTAACGTACGTAGCCGGGAGCCGGATGCGATGCGTGGACGCTATATATTATTTTATTTTTTTTCACTCACAGGAAATATATTTTTAGTGTGAAATAAAAAATGTATTGTCAAATATGAATACGTATTTAGAGTTAAATGTTCAGATAATTAGTACTATATAAATAAACTTAAGTCAGATCCTTATAGGGAGCCGAACTCACTGATGTGGGAGCCGGGCTGAACCGGAATACCTGGGTATGCTTAATTTTATTTTATATTCATAGATTATTGTTAAAGGTGAAAGTATATCGTTGAAACAGACTTATGTGAATCAAGTTTTCATTAGTACGATTAATGTAAATCACCTTTATGTTTGGCATATTCTGCGTGAACAGGATTTCCTTGAATGTCCCGTGTAGTCTAGGAATCAGTGTATCCTAAGTTATGAAATATTTTCTATCAGCTGGTAATGAATCATTATCTATTGTGTTTAGTTAATGATAAAAAAGTTAATAAGCTTGTCAGAAGACGTTGCTAGACAATTTCAAATTAGTTATGAGCAAATTCTCACTATATATATATATTAAGTCGGATCCGGATCGGTACTCACGGGATGCCAGGATAGTTAATTTTTTAATTTGAGTATATATATTAATGACCAATACTAACGTTCATAGAACAATTTTAAAAAATAGTCGCCTTGTAATAATCACTATTGTAGTTAGATGGAGGCCTGTGGTGGTCTAGGAGCGAGGATGCCGAGTAGACCGGGAGCGGAAGTATACGAATGTTTTAGGAGTGTATATTATTTTATCTACAAAGAACTAAATATTCATTTAGATTTGAATATATATATTAACTCAAATATAAGAAAGTGCTCTCATCAATTCTATCTCAAATGTAGATACATTAGCCGGAAGCCAAAGTCTGGACACGATTAAATGATAATATTTATCGTTGTGACTGTGATAGTAATTTAATATTTTTACTTTATTATTTGTATAAATACAGATTTTATTAATTATTATTAAATATTATACATCTATATTTACTAATCTGTTCCTTATTAGTTAATACAATATATTATATACGTTTAAGTATATTATATATATAAATTAATTTGAATATTTATTTGAATATATTGTATTACATATTATATTATTTATTATTAAATAATATATTTAATATAATAATTAAGTTATTATATTAAATTATATAAAAATATTATAGTAAAGGTATTATCATATATATATATAATATATTAATACTATATATATATATTATTTGCTTATAAATTAGTCTATAAAATTAAACATCTTCAGTAGGAGGTGAGGCGGGAATCTCATTATTGTGTTTATATAACCAATAAAACTATCCTCTAAGCCGTCATAAATATGAATCATACGTCAGCCTCTCATTGCTTAATTCTAGATTGAAAGCACACAATTCTAATAAATGTCATAATACAGTCACATATAAAGGATACATAAATTGCATAAAATATAAGGATGATGTCACGTAATTATTTATATAACAATTTTAGAAAATATAAAAATAGTTTTTTTATATATATTTTCTTGTGTTTTGTTTATAAATTTCGTTTTTTTATTATCAATATATAATATATTAATTATTTTACATATAATTTAATATCACAGCTATATTGCACCAAGATAAGAAGGCTATCTGGAAGCAGATTTCTAAGTGTAATTGCTTTCGATATCATACTTTGCTTTACTACGTTTAATCTTATATTGTAATAATCTTGTGACTAGGGTGTGTGGGCTTTTGGTATATGTAGACTACTCTGGTATGGAGCTATCACATTGGCATTTATCTCTGCTTATGTGTAATTATTTATATGGTTGATTAATATTTACCGCGAAAACACAAATCATTATTAGTCACATCAAAAACGTCTGTAAATAGTTGCTACTATGCTTTGTTTGAGCTAATAGGAAATTTATGACGAAATAAGAGAGGACAAGAAAGATAAAGAGTAGATTGAGAAGTACGAGCGCAGAGGAATTCGAAGCGCAGATGACGTAGAAGACGAGCGTACGTGAGAGAGTTAGGCTAAAGTAGATAGACGTAGATTAAAAAGCTTCTAACGACATAGTGACTGATCCACATGT
Organism: Trachelipus rathkii; assembly: GCA_015478945.1. Lineage (NCBI taxonomy): Eukaryota > Metazoa > Arthropoda > Malacostraca > Isopoda > Trachelipodidae > Trachelipus > Trachelipus rathkii. Next base: position 56,364 of record JABUQX010041091.1, on the reverse strand, counting down.
CACAGAGAGAAGGATGAGAGGCACTGTAATGATGTAGAAGAGTATGACATGTGCATTATGTATAGCATACGCTGCGCTATCGATACTACTGAATGAGCAGGAGTGAGAGAGGTGTGTGTGGTGTGCATCTTTATTGAAAATAACCTTAGTACTTATATTATATTCGACAAATGATAGGGAGTGGGTATGGAAATTATTAAATGACATAAGTTGTAAAGCTTATCATGGTATTATAACTGTTATAGGGTGTTCCTTAGAGGATTTACAACAGTATATCATGCTAGTATTTTGCAGATTAACTAAAGTGAAGATAGATAATTCGAAATGGAGCACACAGCAATGCTTGTCTTGCGATCAACTTTTTCAGAATTATATAAGATACGAAGACTCAATATAAATTTCATATCTATAACTGCACTACCTTATCGATCTCGTATATAAATCGACTAACAGCAGATCTGCACGTTAGACTAAATATATATCAAGACAGTACTTATATAATAACATAATGTGTACTGAATCTACTGCCTTTCAATAAATTAAAGAAGGCATATCGGATACTGTTTTCTAATGAAGGCTTTTGATATCAAAATTCTGTTTACATAATAGTCACAATTTATTTTAAATTTACACAGGTGGGAGGTTGTAAAACAACCTGCTTGATGCTACATGGCATTATACTCTTGGGTTGTTATCCTTAGTGATACAGGAGCAATCACTCAACCAATTAGTCAAGGAACGGTACCGTAATATGGGCACAACAATGCTGTTGCGGTATATATCAAATGAATTGCAATTATAATAATGAGAATATATATATAAAATTTCACTCGCTAGCTCAAGGACTCGAATACCATCACACAACATAGCGTGCGTTAGAACAATTGTATAAAGGAATGCTCTGTCAACTTGTCCGTTACACCTTTCACCTACAGAAAAAGATATCATCTAGGTCGGAAAATATTTTCTATATAAATTGCTTACGAAATCATAACTGTGTTTTATGTAATACTCAGTACTTATTTAATAATATGAATCAGGAGTCACTTAAGGGAGGTTTGGCACATGCTGGGGCCTACATGGGCAATTTATAAGCGCATGTGTCTTTGTGGATATATCTACTGTGTAATACAAAGGCATATACTATATCAATCAATAAGAATCAGTCAGAAATTGGGCTCACAATCAATAGCTATGTTATGCATAATATACAAATTTTATGCAAAATAAGATCAATAATAGAAAAATTATCTACTCGCGCCAGGAACTCGTGACTCAATCGACAACAGCGTCGCAGTTTTTAGATACCAAACTGTATCCAGTAGAAAGCTCTACATACATAGTTGCTATCAGATCCGCCTTTATCCTCAAGAAAAAGAAAGGCAATATCTTTATAACAGTTTTCTACTATCTTCATTGTCTCCGATAACCACTTAGCGTTTGAAATACGTAACTATATTTAAATCGACAAAGAGGGCTGTTGGAAACACCCTGCTGGGGCTACATGGCTTCTGTTGGGTGCTCCTAGGGTTACGGGCAACCAACCCAACAATAAGAAACGCCGACATGGCGCACAACATGCTTGTTGTGTCAACATTTGCAATAATCAAAAGAATAAATTTCACATCGCGGCCAGAGACTCGAACATCGACAACAAGCGTCGCCGTTAGACATGTGCAGTAGGCACTTCTAACACTATCCCGATCCCAACTACCCAGAAAAAGAAGGCATTTCGGAACCTGCGAACCTAACATACTACTGCTTCGATATCACTGGCTTTGAAACTCGTAACTTATTTAAATCCATGGAAGGGTGATTGGAACCCCTATATATTATCCTATATATAATATATATATATATATATATAATATATATTATATATATATTATATATATATATATATTATATTATATATATATACTATGTTATATATATATATATATAATATTATATATACTATAATATATATTATTATCTATATATAATAATATATTATATATATTATATATATTTAATAATTATATATATATATATATATATATATATTATAATATTTAATATAATATAATAATGATAATTAATATATCTATATAATATTTATTATATAATTAATATTAATATAATGTATATTAATATACATTATATATATATATATTATATTACTATATATATATACTTATATATATATTATATATATTATTATTAATATAGGTTACTTTCGTATACATAATATAATAGCATAAAATATTATTTTATAATATATATATATCGGTATATGCTAGTTATATTATTAATTAAATTATATATATCATTATATTTATATATATAATTATATATATATATAATTATTATAAATATATAAATATTTATCAAACTATACCTACTTACCTCATACTAATTTTTAAGCTATTACAAATATTTTTTAATGTTTAAGTTACTACTTATATTATTTATATATTTTTTAGTAATTATAAATTAATAATAATAAAAATCAATTATATTAATATATCAAGGCATTATAATACTATTAATATTTATATAAATATTATACTTAGTATATATATATAAATGAGAATAAAATATTTTTTTGCGTTCTAGATATAAAAAGATATAATATTTTCCAAATTGTTATTATATTGTAGTTTTTCTAACACTTATTCAGTCTAACGTAATTCTAATAGAAAGATCATGATAATAAATAACTTCATTAAGTAAAAACGAACTCAATTTTTTTTTCTAAACATTTTGTTACACCTATAAGCTATCTGCAAATCCTTATAACAACTGTATGCGTTTTTTAAATGCTTTGTCTGATGTAAATAATTATTAAGGTGGTGTCAAAAGTGATTTTGTGTAATATGTTTATTTTACTTATCAAATAAATTTTCTGTTATTTAAAACGGAGATTTGTCCACAAAAAACTGTTTAGAAAAATTAAATAAATTTGAATAATCAGTGTCTAATAAAACTTATTAACTTAAACATACTACGTTTTATTAGTATTTGATATATCGTGTCTACATACCTTTCTGTCTATCTTATAAATAGTATATATTTTGTGTTTTGAATAATATACTCTTTACGTAATTATATAATGTACTAATGCCGATCTTTGAACTATTTCATTTAGTCCCTCTTCATAAAAAAACGAATCCCGATCAACATAAAAGTGACTGACGAAGATTGAGTAGAAGTTTTTTTCATAAACAATGAGATCGTTTTCTCTCTATTCCAACCAGTAGAATTTGGATTAAAACATTTAATATGCTAAAAGAAGATCTATACTGCATTCGGATTGATTTGGATTCGCCTGGCATGAAAGTAACCTTTGGCTTTTGAAACGACATAAATACGATGCAAGTTTTAAATATTTTCAAATATTTTTAAATATAAGAATATTTTAAATATTTTAAATATTTTAAATGTGATCGACTTCTGTTTTTAAATTACAGTTGAATGTATAATTATTATACTTTATGTATTTTTAATATTTTATTTTTATTAATTTTGTTAAGATTATATATATTATTAAATTTTAATTTTCATGTGTTGCTTTTAGGAGTAAAGAAAGCGTAATAAATCATTTATTAATTTTAATTAAATCTGCTAAAAAGTATTGAAAAAAAAAATTTAAATTACTTGTTTTAGTTTATATATGGTTCAAAACATTGAGCTACTCCTTCTCGTCTCTTTTATTATATTATATATGGATCCATATCAAATTTCCATTATTTTTACTTTGGTCTATAAGTCTCTTTTTATATATATATATATATATATATCATATATATATATATATATATATATATATATATATATATAATATATATAATATTATATATATATAATATATTATGTCGGAATATGCTAGGGTAATAACTAAATATTAGCGAGACGTTATTTCAATTCTTTATACTTTTTTACTTTTTAAGTCTTATGTAATTGCTCTCCATTTTAAAATTAGTTTAAATAATATATTCTTTTTCATTATCAGGTTCATGGCACCAGTCGCCGTTGCACTGGATCAAATCCAATGGGAGAAACAGTGCTATCTGGGCTTCCTGATCCCCACCCTCATTGTGAAAAAAAAAAGCTGATTGACTTGAAGACCAATGCCAATCTCCGGTTCTGCGACCCCCTCTGGTCAATCCCCTTGACGTCATAGACAAGAGGTTCCCCAGCACCTTTGAAGATGAGGAGTACTTTCTGGCCCCTGCCTTCCACCCAAGTTCTGCTGATGTTGAATGGAGGGCTTTTGAAGAAACAATAGCCAATATGGCAGAAGGTGGGAGAGTTATTGCGGCGTACCAAACTCAAGAACGCCAACAGCCAGCAGCAGCGAGGGAGAAGACATAGAAGAGAAGGACTATTACTCAAGCATCTGTGATGCTTATGATTACACTGAACTAACTCAAGGTCCAACGTCATCAAGATCAATCAAAGAGTAAAGCTGCTCTCATTGTAAATAAGTGGTTGCAGGCGAAATAGACAGCAGCGTCAGACCTTGCTTTTAACAATGAGAAGGTGCTCCTTGATCTCTTTATAAGGTACAATAAATACTGCAATGCCGTCGAGCGCTGCGGTGGAGCGATTGTTCTCCCTTGGCAAAGATATCTACAGAGCTAAGCAGGAATTCTCTGTCAGATGAAAACTATACTCAAGCATCTGTGATGCCTATTTACACTGAACTAACTCAAGGTCAAGTCATCAAAGATCAATCCAAGAGTAAAGCTGCTCTCTATTTAAATAAGTTGGCTGCAGGAGCGAAATCGACAGAACAGCCGGTCAGACTAGCTTTTAACAATGAAAGGTGCTCATTGATCTCTTTATAAGGTACATTACTGCAATGCCGTCTCGCTGCGGTGGAGCGAATGTTCTCCCTTGGCAAAGATATCTACAGAGCTAAGAGAATTTTGTCGGATGAAAACTTTAATATGCTCATGTTTATGAAGGGAACATACAAATGTCTGCTGAAGGCCAGAACCCAGTATTTATATTTTTATATTGATAAATTGATTAACTTTAATTCTTTGATTCATTCAAATCCTTTTATTACTTTATCTTCGGTTTTTACTTACATTATAGAATCTATAAGTGGAGCATAATTAGAAAAAAAAATTATTATAAAAACACAGTAAGAAGAAAAAAAATTTTATTTAATAAGATATCCAAAGTTTACAAGTTATAATAAAGCAGTAGAACACATCTAATGTAGGCCCAACGGACAAAACTGAAAATTTTTATTATAATCTATAAAATAGGTGAAAGAAGATGTAAAATTTACTATTTACATTTTCTAAAATATTAAATTTTTGTTTTTTTTTTAAGCATTTTATTTATCAATAAAATGAAATAAATACATAAAAATGTGGATTTATCGATTTATCGGTTATCGCCTTATCGGCGATATTTTTATCACGAGTTACTCGGATATGGTTCTCGATGATAAGGTTTTTCGTTATCATTTATCGGTTAAGTCGCGATAACATTTTTTCATATCGTGCCCACTATGTATAATATATATATATATATATATTATATTTATATATTATATTTATTATATATATATAGTATTATATATAATATATATTATATATATATATTATATATATAATATATATATATAATGTATATATAGTATATATTATAATATATATATATATATATCTATATATATTTTATATATATATTCTATTATATATATTATATATATATATAATATATATATATATATATACATATATATTATATATATATATTATATATATATATATATTAATAATATTAATATATTATATATTATATATATATATATATTTTTATATATATATATATATATCTACTATATATATATTATATGGTCAGCCGTTAGATTAGGGGCTCCTTAAGGTTACCATATTTTATGATCTTAAATACGGGACGCACTCACTCGCGCATATATAGATATATATATATATTTTATATATATATATATTTATATATATATATCTAATATATATATATATATTATATCATATATAATATATATAATATATATATATATAGTTATATTATATGATATTATATTATATATATATATATATATATATATATATATTATATATTTACCCGCTTATTAAGGGCAATGGAAGTATCACAAATTATTTTTCAGATGAATGTATTTTTTTTAGAATATCAATTTCACCAAGCAACATTCTGTAAATTTCGGAACACGTATAATCGAAATTAAATTTGTTTATTAACACTGCTTTCAAAGTTTTCACAGACAGTTGAGTTTTTTTCACTTGTCCAATCAGGATCATTAGAAACTCTTCTTGTTGGAGCCATTAGTTTTGGTTTGCAAAGAAGAAATTCAACCATTCTCATGATTTTAGAATAATGGCACATTTTTAGCTTGAAAGTGCGAAATGATTTCGACCCAACAATCACCAGGAGATGTTTTCTTTGAATTCCAATTGTCCAACATTTCTGGGGTCACATACTGTTAAACGAACACATATTCGTCATAAAGTGCAGTCTCGTCTATTGTAAAGGTAGGGATGAGTTTGAGAATAAACTTAAGAGTTTCTGCTACCTCTCCAGCACGGTTATTCTCTTTAAGTGTTACCCAAGTAATTGTTTTAAGTTTTTAAGTGTTTGATCATTTTAGATAAATAATCAAAGGGCAGCTTTTGTAGAATGTATTGACATAACTGTTTTAAATTTGCAACTTCTGATTCAGCTTCTCTTACAATTTTTGAAGAATCGTTGTTACATGTAATGGACATAAAGCAGGTTTCGCCTTAGATGGCCATATTAATTTTTGTAATCATTTAATGCTGCATGATACTTCGAAAATTGTAATTGTATCCCTTCAATATTTTTAATCGTCATGTGAAAAGTGGACGCTTGACTGTGGATCAAGTAAAGGCATGCCTTCAGATAAAGGATTTCAAAAAATGATTTTATCCACAAAAGGGCACTCTTCTTCTCTGTGCTCAAAAATGATTTTAAGGGACATACATTGTCGAGACTTTCAAACCGCAAGGGAGTAGCAAGCCATCTGGTTTTGCTATATCCTAATATTTGCTTGTATTCTTGATTAACAAATTCACAATATTCTTTAAGTTTTTCAACTCTTACTGTGTATATATAGAAATATGAGAATATATTTTTGAAACGATGCCTTCAATATCAATAGGAAGAGCATCAGCAGCTGTCTGAATAGTTTGTGAATGATATGAGCAGAACATCCTATTCCAGCTAAACCATGTCCCAAGTCCCTTGAGTTTTGTAAAAACATTGTTAACGCCCTTTCTAGATATACCCCAAAATTGCAATTAGCATTATCTGCGCAGAGAGCTATTGTTTTTTCTTTTGCATTCATATTTTTTAAGCATTCAATTAAAAATGCAGAGATTGTGTTAGATGTTTTCGAGGGCAATGATTTTACTTCTAAAAGTTTCATCTGAATCCCTTTAACAGGTTGGAAATATCTAACAAGTACTGGGAATATTTTTATGTCCTTGTGATTTGAAGCGTCGTCACTAATCGAAATAACATTTGGCTTCTCGAATACAGGGGTCTGCAGTTCCGATATAGCTATTGGAGTAAAGACATTTGGTACAGTTGCCTCCGTTTTTGTACGGACACATGTAAACTTGGGTTAAAATAAGTCTGGATTAGCTTTGAAGAGCAATCCATAGATTTGAAAGATTGATTATGCTTGCACTAGAGTTGATAGGCAATATGCTCTTCAGCGCGTGCTAATGTTAAGTTCTTTTGTCAAAAATGTCATTTCTGAACAACGTTGTTGGAGTGTTGACTTGGATGCACCTCTGGCACGCAGCAGTTTTTAATGTTTTTTCAGTATTTTAAAATGTTGTGTTCTGTTCTTCTCCATGACTGATATTAAGCTGGCAAGAACATATGTTGGCAACGATGAGTCGTAAATGTTTTTTCAATGATTATGGGTATTCTTTCTCAGGTCCTTATTGAAAACACATTTCCTCTTGCCTTTGGGGGCTTTATTTATTCAATTAATTTTTAAATTCAAACAGGCTTAGAAAATTTAATAAAAATTTAGCTTTGAATATATATATATATTAGATATACGTATAATATATATATATATATTTATATATATAATTATATATATATATATAAATATATATATTATATATATATACTATATATATATATATAATTATATAATATATATAATATGATATATATAAGTATAATATATATATATAGATGTTAATTGTGAATAAGAGGCTCATTCTCCTTTTTTGCTAAAGAAAATTTATTTTTAGTAGTTAAAATATTTTTTGTAAAGTAAGAAAATTTTAAAATATTTGCATTATACATAAAAATTTTATTTCCTCAACTGTCACGGGTAAGGGGTAAGGGGTACGGGGGCGAATCCCTCATAGAAATACCCATTCTGTCATGCATTTGCATATATATATATATATATATATATATATATATATATATATATATATATAATATATATATATATATATTATATATATATATAATAAATAGTATATATATAAATTATATTTCTATATATATACTTATTGATTTTCTATATGGCAAATTCGAAATTTCTACCCGTGAGTACTGCATAAATAATATATTTTTTAATATATAAAAATAAATTTCTGTAAACTAAGAAAAGTTAAAAATGCATTATAAATAAAAATTGTATTATTTATCCAGTACTCACGGGGTCAGGATTATAAGTTTTTTATTTAAAAATATAACAATTAAAGAATAAAAAATTTTTTTTTTTTTTTTTTTTTTTTTTTTTTTTTTTTTTTCTTTTTTCTTTTTTTTTTTTTTTTTTTTTTTTTTTTTTTTGTTTGTGGCCAAAATGT
>JABUQX010041091.1:37500-42500 GCA_015478945.1 Trachelipus rathkii | reverse complement strand
CACTGGAGTTTTTAATTATTATTATTATTATTATTATTATTATTATTATTATTTTATTATTTTATTATTATTATTATTTTTTGTTTGTTTATATTTATATTTATATTTATGTTTTTATTTACATTTTTATTTTACATTTGTTTATACTTAATTTTATATGTTATTTTATATTTTTATATATATATATATATTATATAATATATATATATATATATATATATATATATTATTATATATTATTATAGTATTATATAATATATATATATATATATATATATTATATATATATATATATATATATAATTTATAATAACGTATCCAAAAAATATGTTTCAAATAAATATGTTTTTTAAAGTATTTAAATATATAAAAGTATTTTATAAAATTTTTTTCTAATTCACTTTTTTTTTACAAATGTTCTTGGTCTGCCTTTAATTCGCTTTTTTTTCTTTGTATCTCATTTACCAATGATTGTTATATTGAACTTCTTCATTTAACACTAGATTTATTTGACTTTTTACTACTTGCAGTACTCACACTATCTTGTGGTCTTATTTTTTGGCTCATACTTATTTATATATTTACTAATAATTTCCTTTAACTCATGATATCGTTTCAATTTTAATGTGAGCCATTGCTAAATTTTATTTTCTGAATCTTGAGATTCAGCTGCTAATATCTAAAAGCATTTTCTAGTGCTTCTACCTTTATTTATAATTCAAGCTCATCTGATTTGAGCTAGAAAGAAATGTCTGTATCGTTTAACATTGGACCTCATAATTTAACCTTTATTTCGTTCATTTTATATGTTACTGTGGCTAATTTTCCGGAAGGAATTTATAAACCTCTTTCAGAATACTCAAAATCCTATATTTTCCCCATTTCCTTCGATTTAGTACTCATTTTTTATTTTTTTATTTTAAATGTAAAAACTTGCAACCTCAATCACACTTATATTACAAAGAAATAAGGGTTATTTTTAACAACAATCTATATATACAGATAAATTCGTATATATCGCATATATAAGTTTACCTGTTTATATTTTGCTTTATTTAATTATTTTTTTTTATTACTCTATTCTTAAGAACTTATTTATAGGTGAAACATTTTTTTTTGATTTTTGCTCTTCACATCTGCTTCTTATCATCACTTACAAAACACATCTTCTTCATATTGAAGACCTTTTAATTCTTTTATCACATCAGGATGAATTATATTCAGTTCAGTACAACAAATTTATTCTGTAGTATGAACAGGTTTTATAAAAATATATAACAAAATATAAATATAAGAATACAAACACAAAATACTAAATACAAATATAATATAATTGTACATGAAATAAAAATACTCAAAAAGCTATTTCTCAAGACTTTAATTGTCTTTAAAAATTTAGTAATTTATTTAACAATTTTAACTTCAAACTGACCTTCAATTACTGATGAATAAGGAATTTTTTCAGAAAAAATGCGATATGGTGGCTTATATGGAAGTCAGGTTGTAACGCTGCTTTTGCTGTATTATTAGTAAGGTTCCTTGAAGATTTTTACTTTCATTAATAGCTTTAGAATTCCTCAATTAATTTTCTTCTTTATAAATTCTTTGCTCTTGCAGAGTTAATAGATGTTCCTGTGTCTTCTTCTATAGCTTTCATATGTTCCTTGAAGCTCTATCTTGTACGTTACCTTATTTTCTCAAGGTTAGGCAAAGTCAGTTGTAAATTGCTTTATTCCACCTCAATACTTTTCTTCTTTGTGAAATCCTTTACCTTTTGATCACTAGATGTTCCTAATTCTTATTCACTAGCTTATTTTCTTTTACTGCAAAGTCATTTTTTTGTTTACTCAGTAGTTTCTTTGAGCTTCTGCGATAGCTTACATTTGCTTGCAGTATCTCCTATCTTTTCTATTTTACACAATATTTGACTTTCTTTAGCCTTTTCTCTATTTGCAAGTCCTGAGTATTGTCCCACCTTGCAATCTGATTTCGTAAGCAGATTTTTCTTGCTGCGAACTGATTTTATTCTTATTCTCAATTTCTATTTTGGGTTGGTCGGGAGCAAAATATCATATTCACAGTTGGTGCATTTATAGAATTTTTTTTTTTTATATTTTTAGTTCGGAATATATATATATATATATATATATATATATATATATTAATATATATATATATATATATATATATATATATATATATATTATATATATATATATATATATATACTTTGCATATATATTATATATATATATATATATATATATATCGTGTGTTATTTTCTTGAATCTGCTGATTTTAAGAAAGGTGTGTCATTATTAAGTCATCAATATATTCTTCATGACAATTATTATAATTACATACATCATTAGGATCATCATCGCAATAATCATACTTACAGTCATCATTAGAATAATCATCATAATCATTATAATTAAGACCATCAATGCAATGAACATTATAACCACAATTATTTTTATTATTTTTAATCATTATGTTTCTCTGTCAACATTATAATCATCATTTTCATTGTCTATATTATAAAATCATCATCATCATCATCATCATCATCATCATCATCATCATCATCATCATCATCATCATCATCATCATCATCATCATCACCCAAAATATTATTATCATTATTCTTATTTCTATTATTATTATAGGTAGCATAAATTACTTAAATTTTTTTATATTAATATTACTTCCCATTGTTCTAATAATTGTATTTATAAAGATAAAATAGTATTACTATATAATACTACATTCTAATATTGATATTAATATTAAAAATATTCGTACTCTATATTAATTAATACTAATATATAATACTTAATATCTAGTATCTGAAACAGTATTTAGCGTAAAACTATTAATATACTAAAAATTGTTCTTTACATCAACGCTACTCTCTATTTCTCAGTGAAATAATAATAATAATAATAATAATAATAATAATAATAATAATAATAATAATAATAATAATAATAATAATAATAATAATAATAATAATAATAATAATAATAATAAAATAATAATAATAATAATAATAATAATAATAATAATAATAAGATTAATAATATAAAATAATAATAATAAAAATAATAATAATAATAATAATAATAATAAAAATAATAATAATAATAATAATAATAATAATAATAATAATAATAATAATAATAATAATAATAATAATAATAATAATAATAATAATAATAATAATAATAATAATGAAAGATGGAACATGTTACTTTCACGATCTTGTTTTAAGGTTAATGATTAAAATACTATAGTTTTACTGGTAAATATCGGTAAGAGATACTGCGTATTTGTAAGTACTGGTAGGTTTATGTGCATTCTTGTAAACAATACCCTAAGGGTAGATAGCTAAGATTTAAAGTTGATAGGGGAGTCGCCTTGGGCCGAGGGTCTCCTCTTCGCTCCATCCAATCTCTCCACCCCGGAGCTCTTCCCATTTGCCCTAACCTCCCCATGTTCCTGATTATTCCGCATCATATTCTGTGAGTTTTAAGAAAACAGGAGCGTGAAATCAAGTTTTTTCACAAAGATTATCACCTAACAAAGAAGAGAAAGAAACTAATTCACGTTCTTCAGATTAAAGGCCGATATGTTTCGATCAAATAAATTGAGTTTGAAAAGGTGTAAGTCAATAGTAGTATTGAAAATAGAATAAGTAGGTGTCCCAGAACGTAACATGTCGATTGCATAAGAGAGAATGAGCATAGCAATAAAATTTAGGGTCCATAGAGTTGACATGATGTTGCTTGAGCCCACGTGAGAGAGAATGAGCTTAGTAATAATATTTAAGGATAAAGATTTGTAATCGAGAGTTCCTTTCGAAAACCATACTGGTAATCTGAGACAAGATTGGAAGAATTATGAAGTTTGCAAATCTCCTTGATAAGAATAGATTAGGGAACGTTGAAAATAACAGAAGTATTATCAATATTTAATAGTTAAAGAAAGTTGTGAGTGGACCTACTCTCGGCAAAATTTGAATGTGTTCGCTCTTCTAGGAGGAAGAAAAGATTGAGATAGATAGGGATATTTAATATATTTTACAGAATCAGGATGCACACTCGGATGCACAAGCTTTGAAAACAACATAAATGATACAGTGATGACCAAGTATCTACTTATTATTTAGTTCAATGAGATCAATAAGCATATCTTTTTAAGAAATCATGATATGGGACAACCTCGATAGGCCCATTTGACTTCTTACTGTCTCTTCATTTCTAATATTCTTCTTCTAATAAATGAGAAAAGGGAAATGAAGGATAAGAAGTAGTAAAAAATCGTCTAAATTCACATTACAGACATATGTTTGAACAAAGAAAACATATAGCGTTTGCAAAAGATAAGATACTCCTGCAGCTATCGAAAGGATCAGGAAGAGGGAAAGATTAAGCGGCAATGAACTAAAGAAAAATACACAGAAAAGTTACAATTTTACTTCGGTGAAATTTGTTTTCGATACGACTGATAATAATTAATTTTGCATGATTCAGGTATTATATATATATATATATATATATATATATATATATATATATATATATATATATATATATAGATAATTTTTAAAATATTTTATATATATTATATATATAGTATATATATATATATATAATATATATATATATATATACCGGTATTATATAATATATTATATTATATATATATATATATATATATATATATATATATATATATATATATATATATATATATATATATATATATATAATATATATATATATATATATATATATATATATATATATATATATATATATATATATATATATATATAGAGAGAGAGAGAGAGAGAGAGAGTTGTTAGAATTGTTTTTTTTATATATTTTTTGTTTTTTGTTTTTTATGTTTTTTACCATATAGTATATTATTTTACTATTTTAAATTGTCTTTTAGTATTTAGAGCAAATTTCTTTACTAAGCGTTGATTTTTTTTA
>JABUQX010041091.1:30000-32500 GCA_015478945.1 Trachelipus rathkii | reverse complement strand
GAGGTAAAATGACCGAGGGAACCCCATTGGGGACTACTGGCCCCCAAACCTGAAATATTGACGTAGAGTGATGAAACTCGGTATACAACCTTCTTTGGATGTATCTTAGGTGTAACCGAGGTAAAATGACCGAGGGGACCCAATTAGGGACTGCTGACCCCCAAACCTGAAATATTGACATAGAACAACGAAACTCGGTATACAGCCTTCTTAGGATGTATCTTAGGTGTAACCGAGGTAAAATGACCGAGGGAACCCCATTGAGGACTGCTGGCCCCCAAACCTGAAATATTGACGTAGAGTGATGAAACTCGGTTTACAACCATCTGAGGATGTATCTTAGATGTAACCGAGGTAAATTTACCGAGGGGACCCCCTTTGGGACTACTGACCCCCAAACCTGAAATATTGACATAGAGTGATGAAACTCGGTATACAACCTTCTGAGGATGTATCCTCGATACAGAAGAGGTAAAATGACACTGCGTCCCCATGGTGTTAGGGCTGTGCCCCCAAAACTTTGGAAATTGACATAGAACGATGAAACTCGGTATACACCCTTCATATAAGGTATCCACGATACAGAAGAGGTAAAATGATACTAAGCCCTCATGATGTTGGGGCTGGGTCCCAAAACTTTGGAAATTGACATAGAACGACGAAATTTGGTATACATCTTTCTTAGGATGTAACATCGATACAGAAAAGGAAAAAATAATTTAAACAATTTTTAAAAAAATTAAAAAAAAGAAAAAAAAGAGAAAAAGAAATAAAAAAAATTAAAAAAATTAAAAAAAAATTAAAAAAAAAATTTAAAAACTTTTTTATTCTTTTTAAGTTTATAACTTAAAAAATTTACGTTTTTATATAAATCAAACCACCCTCCCCAGCCTCCCCACCCTCCCCATCCTCCCCAGCCTCACTACCCCCCCCACCTATGATCTATTGATCTATTGGTATTCAATTGATTCAAGTCATATTTTGTATAACATAACACAAAACTTTCATTTATTTTTGTTTTATATGCTTTAGTCTGTTTAGAATTTTTGTTTATTTAATTTGTTCCTTTAGTTAAAAAAACCTGTTATATATTTTTGAAATAAGTATATTATTTTACATATTTCTATGTAACATATGAGTCTGCTCACTTAGAGCAGATCTGCTTCTAAGCAACAAACATCATAATATGTTAAGTATTTTTGTTTATTTATTGTGTTGTGATCGATTAGATCACCGTCTTAGAACAGATATGTTCTATGCGGTGAAATCAAAAATATTTACCACAGTTATTCAGTGTGATTGATTATATCACCGTCTTAGAACAGATATGTTCTATGCGGAAAACATCAAAGCCATCAACTACAGCCATTCAGCGTGATCGAATAGATCAGCAGTCTTAGAACAGATATGTTCTTATGCGGATAAACATCAAGGCACTTACTACAGTTAATTCATTACAGTTTTTTTGTAACAATGTTCTTATGCGGTGAACATCAAGCTATTTATTACAGGTTAAGTGCGATCGATGAAATCACTATCCTAGAACGGATCCTTTGGCAAGCCATGAACTCTCAAGCTAACTACAGCCGTAATTCTTTTTAACGCTGTATTATACATATTTTCTAAATGATTTCAATTTTTTTAGTTTGATTTTACCATATTCAGGATACTACTAATTCTTGTATTTGAATAAAGTAAAATCGAGTTGAATTGACGTTCACAGACTAATATCCTTAAAGTGTTTATCTAACTTTTTCTTGAATGAATCGATGTTAGCGCTGTTCACTATTTCATAAGAAAGACTATTCCACTTCTCGATTACATCGTAAGTGAAGAAATTTTTTGCTATATTTGTTTGAAATTGTTTATGACAAAGTTTATGCCCATTACTTCGCGTTACATCATTAAAATTATATCTGAAGAATTGCCTGTATTCGATATTGTCAAATTTATTCAGTATTTTGAAAACTTCTATTAATTTTCCTCTCAATCTTCTTGTCTCTAAAGAATGGATATCTAATTCAGAAGAAGAAGAAGAAGAAGAAGAAGAAGAAGAAGAAGAAGAAGAAGAAGAAGAAGAAGAAGAAGAAGAAGAAGAAGAAGGCCGATCAGCAAAGACTTTACAGTCCACTCAAGGCTAGTCTACTAAGTATTTTTGTTTATTTAATTTGTTGGATATTTCCACAGGTTTTAAAGCAAATCTGTTATGTGGTTTTGAAATAAGTATATTATTTAACTTATTTCAATGTTACATATGAGTTTGCCCACCTAGAGCAGATCTGCTTCTAAGCAACAAACGTCATAGTCTGTTAAGTATTTTTGATTATTTATTGTGTTGGATGTGTCCACTGTTAATGTGACAATGTGACAGGCTCATAGAACAGTTATTTATTACAGCTATTTATTACAGTTATTTGATCGATTAGAATCATTAGATCCTGGTTTTAGAACAGATATTTATTAGTTATTTATTACAGTTATTTGTAACAGATATGCTCTA
>JABUQX010041091.1:15000-20000 GCA_015478945.1 Trachelipus rathkii | reverse complement strand
ATATATAGATATATATATATATACTTACTTCTCTTTTATATGTCCTTAGCCCCAATACTTAAATAAATATTAAAAATTATATAATGTAAAAATGAATGAATTAAAAAAAAAAAAAAATTGCATTTTGCAACTATTGCAAAATGAGTTTTCATTAATAAGAAATGTTCAAATTTTAAAGAACATAAATAAAAATATCGATGATTATATATTGAAGTAAAAATATCGATATATCGGTTGAAAAAATATCATCGATATTTTTTCGATAATATCGAAAAAAATATCAATATCGATGCATTTATTGATCCTCTTTGGGCATCCCTAATAAAAAAAGAAATAAATATATATTACAGTAGATAGGAAATATTACACAGAAGAATAACCCATAAATTAACACAGTTAAAAACTAATCAGTTAATCAGCTAATCAGTGAATCAGTTAATCAGTTAATCCTTTAATCACTTAATCATTTAATCACTTAATCAGGTAATCAGTTAATCAGTTAACTCGGTCACTCAGAATGAAACAATCAATCAGAAATTCTCAGAGTAATTAGATTAGAGTAATTAGAGTAATTAATTAGAGTAATTAGAGTAATTAAAATAATTAGAGTAATTAAAGAATAATTCTTATAGTTCGATGAACATGAACTTTAACAATTCTTAAATTACTCATATCTTAGAGAGAGTTTCTCATTGACTAGCACAATAAGGATAAAGATATATCATTTATACCTGGCATCAATCATTCGCAACAAGTATCAGTTCTCTTCCTCGAGGAGATTCTTCTCCTTATTCTATTTTAACACTATATATATATATATATATATATATATATATATATATATATATATATATATATATATATATATATATATATATATATATATATATATATATACTTATATATATATATATATATATATATATATATATATATATAGTGTTTTTGTTACTGTTATTGTTGTTGTTTTTGTTGTCTCATTTATATTCAGAGGCGAGTCACTGCCACAATACTTTTATTCGCCGAATTTCCCTTCTTTTCTTTTCTTAATTTCTTCAAGTATTCTTAAGTTTTCTTCCTAAAGTTCCTTGCCCTCCCCCCAACCTGGTTCGAAACCCCCTCCCATTTAGGAAGAAATAGGGGGGGAGGCGGGGTTCTCTCCCCGAGTTTTCATGAGAGTGTCATAATGTCTGAGCGTGGGAAGGTGGCCAGGTGAATATCATAAAAAGGGAACCCGTCATAATGACCAAAGTAGCGCCCAAGCCAAACCTGACTTAATGGACTATTCTAACACAAACACACACACACACACACACACACACACACACACACACACACACACACACACACACACACACACACACACACACAAGCAAACGAGCGCCTGGGTAAATAATTGTTAGCATACATGAAATAATAAAGTATTTTTATATTGTAGATAGATTGTAAATGTGAAGTGATCTGGTTTTTTTTTTTTTTTTTTTTGCCGCGTGATCTCTTTATCTTTAAAAACGTTGCCCAAATTTCTGTATCCGCTGATTGCTTTGTGAGTTTCTGCACAAATATATATATATAGAGAGAAGTATATATATATATATATATATATATATAGAGATATATATATATATATATATATATATATATATATATATATATATATATATATATTGCTGATATACGTCACATACGCATCCTCACTTTTAAAATGCATGTTTCGGATTTGCAATAATAAAAAATTTGAGCTATTAATTTTTCTACTATTTAATTAATCTTTTGTAAATTATGGATAGGATAATTATTACAGTACTTGTCTTTTAATTTTAGGTTTACCTTTGGCTGGTTAGGACGTAGGCATCTCCCGAAGAGATGTTGGCACTCCGCGTTGGACAAAGCGATGTAGGTACTCTTCATTGAACAATGCGATGCAGGCACTCCTCAGCGGACAAAGTGATGTAGGCACTCCCCATTGGACAAAGCGATGTTGGCACTCCCCAGTGGACAAAGCGATGTATGCACTCCCCATTGGACAAAGCTATGTAGGCACTTCCCATTGAACAATGCGTTGTAAGCACTCCCTATTGGAAAAACAATTTAGGCACTTCACATTGGACAAAGCGATGTAGGCACTCCCCAGTGGATAAAGCGATGTACTCACTCCCCGTTGGACAAAGCTATTTAGGCACTCCCAATTGGACATACCTAGTGGAGTGTAAAGGTGAATTTGAATATTCCTCTGCATTTTGTTGGTTTTTATTTCATCTTCAACCTCGCAGAGGATAATCTTTTGTATACCTTCAACCATACACTGTAGTGCCTTGTGAACTTGTTAAGTAGGCACCCCCACCACTCTAATATACATGTTCCCACAGACTCATAGGCGCTCGTTCAAACATATTCTTTTAACTGACTCATAAAATGGAGAAACATAAACCTGGGTCATCATTTGGGAGTTGACGGACTCCAGTGATAGGGTGGGTTAGTGCAGCCAAAACATCTCCGCCGGCTTGCCCTATTACAGGGCCATCTTTTCTCAATTTCTGCAACAATATTTATTGTCTTTATACTAATTGTCATTTTGAAGAACATTAGTTCTCTTTATTGGGACTACAAGTCTTCTTGACCAAAACTCAGGTGCTTGGACGCTCCCACAGGAAACCCACTCTTTCTCTCATACTGTCTCTATACTCAATTTTTAGTTTTTTTAGTCAATGACTGATGTTGAGCATGTATTTTCTTCAATGGTGTTGTTGAAGCTAGTAATGGTCGGCAGGGAAAATGATGGAGAGGTCAATTGGTAGAGTTTCTGTAACGAATCCAACAAAGCCTAACTTAACCTAACCTAACCTAAACTAACCTAACCAAACCTAACCTAACCTAGCCTCACCTAACCAAACCTAACCTAGCCAAACCTAACCTAACCTAACTTTTGGTTGATTTTGGCCCCAGATTTGCGGTTATAAAAATGAAAGTAACAGTCAAAATTTAATAACATTTTGTAGGGACTTACCCTGGTATGTGAGAAGCATGTCGACATCGCATCAAGTGTTGGAAGTGATTACCATTAACATCAAGGCATGTCTGCATATGCTTGACCATATTACGAAAGGTTGCCGCCAACATATCGGGAGTCACAGCGTCAATTTCCTGCCGAATGTCGCCTTTGAGTTGCATGTGATTCCTTTGTTTGTTGCTATACACTTTCCCTTTCAACATACCACATAGGAAGAAATTTGGTGGGAGAAGGTCAGGTGATCTTGGTGGCCAAAGTCCCTTACAAATTATCCCAACCTCAAAGATGGACTCAATTTCATGCATTCTGACGTTGGAAGTGTGGCAGGTGGCGCCATCCTGCTGAAAATAGCCAGTACGTAGTTCCTTATCATCCAACTGATTACCAGCTCATTGAAGATTTCCATGTAGACGTCAGTATCAACTGTTGTTTCATAAAAGATTAGGTCAATAATTAATGCGCCTCCGCGATAATTCATACCAGATGCCAATTTAAACATCATGATGCGGTCTCTCTTCCACAGTGTAAAGATTCTCACTAGTAAATATTTGGGCATTCTGGAAATTCACGGCTCCGTGTAAATGGAACCATGATTCGCCTGTGAACCACGCGTAGTCGAGGATTCCTGGGTGATCGTTGACAAAGTGTTGTAAACAATGGCAATAAGAGATTCTTTTTTCTTTGACGGGAGTTTGCAATTTTTGTACAAAAGTGATACGGTGTACATGCAGCTTTTCTTCCTTTTTATCAAGTTGGCATGTTCTCTTAGAAACTCCCCATTTCCTGTGATAGTCTACGCAATAACTTACTTGGAGAGGTCAAAAATCTTTTTATCACATCCTGCACCGTTCTTTATGGAAGATTTGGACAGTCTCCTCCATGGACATCCCGTTGCTTCGAATTTCTTCACCAGATATTGAATGGAGGACTTTGCAGGAGGTTTCCGGAAACCAAACTGTACAGCAAATTGCGTTGGCACGCCTGTATGGACTCCATTTTTCAGGACGTGGGAACGATAAACACATGGTGTTCCACTGTTAAACGACCCATACTGTACTGTAATGTACGCAAACACGAAATAATATCAGGTGCGTAACAACAACATGACCACGAGCTGTTACAAATAGACGAGCTTTCGTACGATATCACATTTCCCCAGACTCGTGCTATCGCGGGCTTCGATAGTTTGTGATGCCATCTCCCATAATTTCAACAAGCGTCTCACACACAAATTTATGTCCGTAGCAATATTTATTAACTTCTGACTTTACTTTCATTTCTATAACTGCAAATCTGGGACCGAGAGCGGGTGGGACAACCCATATATATATATATATATATATATATATATATATATATATATATATAATGAGAAAACACACTCTTTTATATATATATTGAAATTTTGACAGTGGGACAAAACATATATATATATATATATATATATATATATATATATATATATATATATGATATTAGTGCTAAGTAAAAACGCACTTTTATATGCATATATAATAATCATCCCTAGGTTTTCTTACCTAACTGTGTTTCGAACCCACACCCTCGCTGTTGGTAAAACAGGCGTGTTACCACCTGATCACGATGAGCTAAAAGGAGATCTACCGTTTACTTCTGAAAGATTTTCATCTTCCTAGAAGAATAAGGTACGTCAGTCTGACAGTGAATCTTTAGCCTAATCAAAACCCTGTGTGACCCCTGACCCGAATGTGAGCGGGGAGGTTTGCCAAAGGTTCACTGTCAGACTGACGTACCTTATTCTTCTGGAAAGATGAAAATCTTTCAGAAGTAAACGGTAGATCTCCATTTAGCTCATCGTGGTCAGGTGGTAACACGCCTACTTTACCAACAGCGAGGGTGTGGGTTCGAAACCCAGTTAGGTAAGAAACCTATGGATGATTATTTCATACATATAAAAGTGCGTTTTTACTTAGCACTAACATCATGCATACGTGAGTCCCGAATAATACTT
>JABUQX010041091.1:0-10000 GCA_015478945.1 Trachelipus rathkii | reverse complement strand
AAATCTGCTCTGACAACTTTTCGAATTTTCATATTCTACATATAAAAAGTGAAAAAAATTTCTAAATTCGTTAAAAAAAGCCGTTTTTTTCATTCCAGGATTTTTTCCAGAATTCCAGGAAAAAAATCTACGGATTCGAAAAGTACATTTTCAATTTTTAAATGTTAAATATCTGGTTCTACTTAACATGTAAAGATAAATAAGGTATGTATTTATAGGTTTCCAAGTGCGAGGAATCCGAATATGTGTATTATTTTTATTTACAGTATTTTTTGTAGGAAAAAATTCATATAAAAAATTTAAAAATACAGAGATAAGATAAATTTTGATGGACAGCACTATACAAAAACAGCTGGAAAAAGTTATAGGAAAAATATGCTCATTTTTTTTTTATTTTTTCCTATAATAAAATAAGGTAATAATAAAAATGGTAAGATCTGAGCAGAATGAGCAAAATCCAAAATTTGACTTATAATAAAAAAATCTATTAATAAAATGGCCAAAGATCTGGAGAATGACAAATCCAAAATTGACTTAAATAAAAAAATCTATAATAAAATGACAACTTGTGAGATCTATATCTTTAATACTAAAATTAAAAATTTTAAATAATCATAATAAGAAGTGAATAACATGTTGAAAAATACAAAGCAATCATTGGTTTAATTTGAATTATTTAGATTGATAAAAAGAAATATGCTCAATGTGAATAAAAGGCGGTTTCTAAACCTGTAAAAATACACGAGAAAAGTAAGATTCATCAAAGAAATTTAATGCAATGTGATTATAAAAATTGTCAAGGAATTCAAGGTAATTTTAAAGCATATTGTTATACCAATATAAAAATCATGATCCGAGGGTTGTATATTAATAATATTGATAATGTATAATTCAGAAAAAAAATTGAAGAACAAAAATTTTGGGAAAAATTTAAAACTGAGTTCTCTCTATTTTTTGTTTGAATTTGATAAATATTTACCTGTTGGAAGAAAACAAACGATTCAAAATTGGTTCCATGGGGGTTACAAGGACCAAGTATACAAAATAATTCTCAAATAAAAGATACTTATTTATGAAATGATCAATAAATTGTAAAGAAAAAATTATTCTTAAAATGAAAAGGATCAGGATGGGTTATCAATAAACTTTTAGATTTTGAATAAAGATAGCGAAAATATTAAACCAATTAAGAGGCGTTCTATATATTTGAAACTCCAATCAAAATATAGAAACAAAAAATTTGGATTGATTAATATTCAAAATAAAGAATGATAACGGAATGGTTTCAATGTGTGTATTAGCAAGATCTGATTGTTTAACAGAAAGAAATTCACAGAGATTATCAAAAAGAATAAAAGAAGTATCTAAAAATTACAATTGGAAAGGAATAGAATTCCCAGTTCAATTAAAACAGATTACTAAATTTGAGAACCAAAACGATGTGTCAGTTAACGTATTTGGACTAGATGAAAAGAAATATTATATCCTTTAAGAATTACAAAAGTTGAGAAAACTAAACATGTTGATTTACTTTTAATATCAAATGATAAAAATACACATTATTTACTGATAAAACATTTGAGTCCATTCATAGATAAGAAGCATAAAGAAAAAAACTTATCCATGTCGATTCTGTTTTGCATAGTTTTTATAAAAAAGAATTATTAGATAATCATTTACCCGAATGTAGTGTTCATAAACCGGTGAGAATGGAATTATCAGAAGGTCAAGTTCAATTTAAACTGTATTATAAACAATTCAGACATCCATTTGTTATATATGCAGATTTTGAAAGACCTTTACAAAAAGATACCAAACGAGTCAACCTGGATCCAAAGAATCTCCTTTATACATATTTAGTCTACACGAAACATCAACCCACAACAGTTGGATGTGTGTTATACGAAATGTCGATGTAGAATTGAATATTCAAAGCTCGAAATTTATGAAGGCAACGAAGCAGAAGCACCTAAAACGTTTACAGAATATTTAATTTCAGAATCAAAAAGAATTTATAAATTACTAGAAAATGAAATAAACCAATGAATTTAATACTCGGTAAGAAAAATGAATCATGAAAATGCTAACCGTTGTATTGTATGTAAAAAAGGAATACACACCCTCAGATTTTTAAAAGTAAGGAGTACCATAATCATTTAACAGAGAATATAGATGGATCTGCTCATAGGAAGCTGTATTTTACAAATTAGAATCTCTAAATCTATTCAATATTATAATGGCATAACTTATCAAAATATGAGCTCTTTATTCGTTAAAGTATTGGACATATCGATGGTGATTAAACAGCAATTCTCAAACGATGAACTACATAAGTTCAGTCTAGTATATAAAAGTAGGTGAAGTATAATGAAGAGAAACATATAAACTTAGAGTTAGAGATTCCTCGATCCTTAGTTTTAGATTCATGTCTTTCATCTCTTGCTAAATTAGCATCAAATTTAACGGATGAAAATTTATTAAAGAATTTACATAAATATTATCAAGATGAACAATTTCAGCTACTAAAACGTAAAGGAATTTATCCATACGACTGGATGGATAATATAACAAAGCTTAATCATGAAAAATTACCTAAAAAAGAGAAATTTTATAATATTTTAAATAATGAAGATATAACAAACGAAGACTACAAACATGCGCAGACTATCTGGACAAAATTTAATTGTAAAACATTTAAAGATTATCATATGTTATACTTACAATCTGATACATTATTATTAGCGGATGTGTTTGAAAATTTTAGAACAACTTGTTTAAATACTTATAAATTAGATCCAGCACGTTATTTTACATCTCCAGGGTTATCTTGGGATCCATTATTTTTAAAAGAACAAAGTAAAATTAGATTTATTTAAAGATCCCGGAAAAATATCAGTTGTTTCATCATTTGGATAGAAAAAGGGTGGGATTAGAGGAGGAATCAGTACTATAACACATAGATATGCGAAAGCTTAATAATCCATATATTCAGAAACGTTTATGATAAAAAATAAACCGCCCATAGTTATATCCTACTTATTTAATTAGCTATTAAATAATTATGGTATTGGTGGCAATGTCTCAGTATTTGCCTACGGGAAATTTTAAATGGATGAAAAAACAGTTAACGATTTTTTGATTGTTTTGGACATCAGAGGCATCGAATCAATAAAAAAGGATATATTTAGAAGTTGATTTAGGATTATTCCTATAAGAACTACACAATTTTACATAACTCGATTACCCCTTACAGCAGAAAATATAAAATTAGATAAAATAAAGTTTCAAAATTAGGATTGCCAAAACTTGAAGTTAGAATTACAGAAAAACATATATTACACTATAGAAATTTTTTAAAAACAGTGTTTGAATTTAGGATTGAAACTAACGAAAAATACAGTGAGTATTTAGAATTTTGGATCAGAGCAAGTTGGATGAAATTCATATATTTGATTCTTAACGACTGAGAAAGAGGAAAGAAAGCGCGAAGGACATGAATTTTGTAGAAAGCTGATTCTATAAATTAATGAAACAACTTCCGTGTTTTGGAAAACGATGGAAAACTAAGAAATAGATGGATGTACGGACTAGTTAAAATGAAGAGCAAGCTCAAAAATTTAGGGAGAAAAACCACAATTTTGAAATCGTTTAAAAATTTCTCAAGAGAAAATCTTAATAGCTTGTCATAAATTGAAAAAAACTAAATGAGATTGATAAAAACCATTTATGTAGGATGTTATTTTGAATTAAGTAAAATAATGTATGAATTTAAATGAAATCATATAAAAATAAAATATAATGAAAAAGCAAAATTATTATTTACAGATACAGATTCATTATGCTATTATATACAAACGAATGATATATATAAATATACGAAAAGGAATATAAAACTGTTCGATACATCTGATTATCCGAAAGAGCATAAATTATATTCAGAAAAAAATAAAAAGGTATATTTGGTAAAATGAAAGATGAAACAGCTGGAAAACTGATAACAGAATTTGAGGACTAAGAGCAAATTATATGCGTTATAAAAATTAGAAAATAAAGAAATTAAAACAAGCTAAGCGGAGTAAAGAAAAGCAGTTTTTATCTTCCGATTCACATGTGGATCAAAATATTAAAATAGAATCATTTATTTAGAAGCAAATACTATATAGAAAAACGGAAATTAATACGAAAAGGTAAAAAACACATGATTTGTATACTACACAAGTAAATAAAATAGCATTATCGAGAAATGATTGATAAAACGGATATCATATTTAGAAAATGATATAAACACATTAGCTTAGGACATTATAGAATAGAGTTAGTTGGCGCCAACAATAGATTACTTTTTAGTTGGTAGTTAAAATTTAAGAAAAAAAATAAAAAAACGGATGAAATTTTAAGGGGTAAGTATAAATATAAAACAATGAAATATCTTGTAACTCTAAATCTTGAAAATGAACTTTTTAAAATATTTATAGATTTAAATAATGATAAAAATATAATTTAAAATTTAAAAAAAAATTAATTTAAAATTTAAATTAAAATTTTTTTTTAAAAATATTATATGAATATATTTGAAAAAGTTTTTAAAATAAAATATAATTTAGATTTTATAAAAATTATTGTAATAATTTAATTATTTTTTAAATATTATTAATAATATCCTTTTGAAAAATTGCTCGTATGCGGCAACGTTTACATATCTATTTTTTTATTTTTTGAAAAATGGTTTGCGGGGCAACGTTACCATATTATAAAATATCTTTTGAAAAATGAGTATGCACGCAAACGTTACCATATTATAATAAATATCTTTGAAAAATGGTATGCTGGCAACGTTTACCACATATCTATTTTTAATATTTGATAAGTATATATATGTATTTCATTTTATTTAAAAAAATTCTCAAACACTTTGTAAAAAAAATAAAGCGATTCATATGCGTGTATTTTAAAAAAAAAAATTACAATTTTTTTTTAAAAATATAAAGAGCCCGATGCCTATAGGCATGGGGCTCTTGTATATTCAAAAAAATGTATTGTTTAAAAATATAAAGAGACTTGTATATTCAAAAAAAAAATGTATTGTTTAAAAAAAAAAAAAATTATAATTTTTTTTTTAAAAATATAAAGAGTCGCCAGGCCTATAGGCCGGGCGCTCGTGTATATTAAAAAAAAATGTATTGTTTAAAAATATAAAGAGACTTGTATATTCAAAAAAAAAACTTCATGAGATGAGATGAGATGATTCCGGTGGGTCCTTTAGGAACCGCGGGATTTCTTTTCTATATTATTATATTGTAATTTGGTTTTAAAAAAATATAAACTATAGTATAATTTAAAAAAAAAAAACTTGATGAGATAAATCCTGCGTTGCCTAAAGGAATTTCTTTTTTTATATTATATTATAATTTCTTTTTTTAAAAAAATATATATATGTAGATTAATTTAGTTATATGGTGAAAGGGGATTAATGTTGGGGGTAGGGGCACCTTAAGGCTGTCACTCTAAAATAAAAAAATAAAAATATATATAATTGGACATGCTAAATCAAAGAAAAAATATAAATTAAAAAAACTAGTTCGTGTGGCGCCTCAAGGCGAAATTTTTTTTTAAACGAATACAATTATTTTTCTCTTTATAAAATTTTAAAAAAAATTTCTATCCAGTGGAAAGATTTGGAGAATAGTTAGATAATAATCAAGAACATTCATTTCTTATTTACCATCTCCTAATGTAAGAAGGCTTATAATTATTGGAGAGTCTCGGATGCGGGTTTTAAACACAATTTACTACTAAATAATGTTACTTATGGATTAAAGTGGTTAAGATTATAATAATTTATTTGTTTGGAAAGTCTTTACACCAAGCCAGGAATTATAAATTAATAAAATTCGGAGGGATTGATAAGGGAATAGTAAACGAAGCTTCTTGAGTATTTGCGAGAAAGAGAGGGGGATATCGATATTCATTATTAGAAATCTACCTAAAAGCATAAAAAATCAAATATAAGGTAGAATATTATGAAGATTCTTCCGAAATTTTAGACCCGAAGGATGTTAACAACAAGAAAAAAAATTTATTTGTATTTGATGATATAATGAATGATTCAAATCAAAGTAAAGCTGAAGATTATTATACGAGAGGAAGACATAATAATACAAAGCTCTATTTATATTAGTCAAAACTATTTTAAACTTCCTCGTCAAACAATACGATCCAATGCTAATGTGTTTATATTGTTTTCATTACCTATAAAAGATTTAGTTAATATTTTTAATGATTTTATTTCAAAAGATATGACGTGGGAAGAATTTCGTAATTATTGCAAAACTGTTTGGAAAGAACCATTTGGTTACATTGTTATAAATAAAAAATTACCACCAGGAGAAGGAAGATATCAAGCTAATTTTGACTCTATATATGTACCTAAAAAGTTTTTTTCCTCTTAAATAAATGTATATTTACAACACACTCGAAAAGTTCATAAAGAAAATTTTATTTGAGAAAAATTCAATAACCTTAACCTTTGAAAATCAAAAATATATTAATGAATTGGAAAATTATTTTTTTTAAAAACGAAAAACTGGTCAGGCATTGTTAAATTCAGCGTTTAAGAACTTCCTTTACCAGAAATTGCATTAAATTTACAACACCAATAATGTTTTCCATCGGAAAATATTCAAAACTAAAACTTTAGGAATACAGAAAACTAGTAACATTGCGGTCCAGGTACGAAAGTACAAAAAAGATTAAAAGAAGGATATAATGGTGTTAACAGTTTTAGATAAGGTCTGTAAACAACATGATATAAATTATTTAAAACATAAAACTACGAAAGAAAGAAATGCGGCAGATGATTTATTAGCAAAACAAGCGAGTGAAATTGCGCTGCATTAGATCCTAATGAACCAGAGTACGTTAGAAAGGACGCGAGATTAGTCACAGGAGGTATTATGGGAATGAAATCAAGATTCGGAATGGGTTTTACCATCAAAAAAAACGGGGTAAAGAAGCTCGCGGAAATCGGTGGGCGACTGAAAAATTGAGAGAATTAATGGATCTTACAGATTCCTAAAAACTGGATTACTCATGGAATCAACGACATTAGTACCGAAAAAGTGGATTTATCTTCTAGATAGTTAAGGATGTAAATCATCAAAAACGTTTACACATTGCATAAACCTATAAGACATAAATTTTCAACGAGAAAAGTGATGGTCTCTAGTTTGATGATCAATTGGGCAAGCTGATTTAGTTAGACATTGCAAAAATATAAATCTCAGAATAAAAATTATAATTACGTTATTAACAAGTTATTAATCATATTCAGTAAATACGCTTGGGCTACTCCTATTAAAAAGAAAACTGGAAATGATATCGCCGAGGCATTTCAAAATATATTTAAGGAACGAATTCCTAGAAAAATACATACAGATAAAGGACTCGAATTCATAAATAAACCAACTCAAGAACTATTTAGAAAACATAGAATACATTGGTTCGCTACAGAGAATGAAACGAAAGCTCAAGTAGTAGAAAGATTTAACAGAACTTTAAAATCTAAAATGTGGAAATATTTTACAGAAAACAAAACAAAACAAAGAAATGGATTGATATTCTCCCTAATTTAGTAAAAAATTATAATACAAGTTCTCATAGAAGCATTAAAATGACTCCTGAACAAGGATCTCTTGAGAAGAATAGTAAAGTTGTGTATGAAATTTATTTCCTCCTACTAAGTCTAAACTTAGGAAACCAAAATTTAACCTTGGTGATAGAGTTAAGAGGATCAGCAGGAAAAATTATAAAATTTTAGAAAAGCGTTATCTTCCAAATTTCAGCTGAAGGAAATTTATTTATATCTAAAGTATGAAAACCAAATCCTATAACTATAAAATAAGAGACATGCAGTGATGAAGAGATATTGGAAAGTTTTTATGATCAAGAAAGAAATGGTGAAATATGGAAAGTGAATTTTATGAGGTTTTGAAAAATCATTAAAAAGAAATAAAAAGGGAAAATATTGGTTAAATGGAAAGGATACAATACAACATCTTGGATAAATGAAAAAAGACTTAACGAAATATAGTAAGAACGTGAAACAGGTAAAACAGTTTTTTAAACACAAACATCAAAACAGCCCTAAACAATCTAACATCAAACATGTTTTAAACATCAAACAGTTTTAAACGCGCTTTATGAAACAGATTTATCCTATTGTAAAACGGGAACACGAAACGGTTTATGTATGCTTGATGTTTAGATCGTTTGATGTTGTTTAGATGTTAGCTGTTTTGACTGTTTAACTGTGGATTTTTGATGTTTTCGTTTCTATAATAATTGGCATATATTAAATATTAAGGAAAAATCTGATTTGGTAAATATTAGAAAGAAACTTCAAGAAAAAAGAATTTTTTTTAATAGAAAAATTTTAGGTTCATTTCAATCAAGAAAATATTAAACTACTACAACCATTAATTGAACCGATTAAGGGAGGATTAAACTAACGCATCAAAATAGAAAATACGTTTCAAACTCAACCAACACACCAGCTTTATTCACGTCAAGTTCCTTTAAGCTATCGAAGAATGTACCAGCATCACCTAGCTCTCCTAAATATAATTTTACAAAGTTAGGAAAAATACGCAAAATTTTGAAGTAATTTATTATCCTAATAAATATGACAACGCATTCGGTATTAAAGGCTGAAGGAGGTGATAATTTTAAATTAGGTAATGCAACAGTTAAAATTATGGTAATAATTTAATTATTGATAAAACCCAATACATCGGTACTGAAGTCTATGGGAAACTTCTAACCTTGAAAAATCCTGGAGAAGTTTCCGTAAATGACTATATAATTATAAGAAAATAATGATTCAAACTAAAGCTCGACGGTTTTTTTAGATACGATGGACAGAAATACGCTAAATCGAATTAAGGGTGATGAAATATAAGATGTTATTAAACCAAGATATGATGAATAATAAATTGCTTGAAGATTGTAAGAAAACAACAGCCGAATACGTCAGAGAGCAAGAACACCAAGAAAGAACGAGATGTTGGAGATACTCCTCGGTAAGAATTTAGTGTAGAAGCGTACCATAATATATTAACGGTTAGGGGATTTAATTTTTACCTTACTCAGATCTAAATTGAGGGCTTGTTAAATAAATAGACATAGACATATTATTTTCAGAAATATTCAATCGCCGGTTTATACTAATGTATTTAACGAGTTACCAAGCTGGATTAATGTAACTGTAGATTACGGTATATTTGATCACAGATATAATTAAAATCTTTTTTAAATAAATGCTTTTTTTCTCATTATAATAAATAATGAGCATTGTGTTATCTAGTATACACTCTGATTTTCAATAATAATTTTTACCCTTCCCTTTATAAATTCGGAGGAAAAGGGATATTTAAAGTAACACATGAAATAGCCGAGTTATTAAAAATTATTAAATACGTATAATTCGAGGTCTACCAAATATTCAACGGTAAATTGATGACATCAAAATTAATAGATTTGATAATGAAATGAGTCGTATAACTGTGGTTAAAATTTTTGACGGTAGAAAAGATTATTCAACCGGAGCTTATGGTTGTGGAAAAAACTCAAAAGCTCGATTGAATAATACACATTCCAAAGAACATCTTGTATAAAAAATAAGCTTTGTTTCAGAAGAAGCAGTTCAAGTTTATTGAAAGCGAACCACGATGAACTATGAAAGTGTTAATTATTCATGTTAGCGAAGGCTAATTTTTGATGGTTGTTTATACATTTCAATCTTTGAAAAGGTCTTTAAAAACGTTTTAGGATTTAAGTAGAGGATGTCTTACCCATGTCTGTAAGGAATGCAAGAAAACTGATCTTCGTCCATTGAAAGGTGTGAAACTACTTCAGTTAATGAATTTCACCGTATTCTATCTTTTAAGACATTGTCGATATTATGAGAAGGGTTTCTTTTCAGCTAATGGACATCAAAAACATC
>JABUQX010041090.1:70000-74457 GCA_015478945.1 Trachelipus rathkii | reverse complement strand
GGAGAGAGATAATTATTTTCACATTAATAAAAGCTAACATAGCGTTACAGGACTCAGAATATCAATGGACAAACCTAACACACCATACGTACGGATAAACTACTAACATTAACAAAGTTCCATACTTAACAACACTAAAGTACCTAGCACAACGTACAAAACGTAACCTATTCACACTTTTTCAAACATATCTCTAACATATTATTGTTAATTTTACATTAACCCCATTGATTTACGCTGCATTTCGAGTATCATTTCGGATGAAACATAGCACAAAAATGAGTTCTTTAATATACTAACCATCGAATATATGCTAACCATAACAATGTTTTCACATTAATAAAGCCAACATAGTAATCATAAGAACTAAGAAAATAATTGTACAACGACAAACTTAACAAAACTTAAACATAAATAAACAGTTAACATTAACAAAGTTTCCACCTTAACACCAGTAAAGTAACTAAGTTAAGGCATACAAAACGTATCCTATTCATAATACTTTTTCCAAGCATATCTGTAACATATTAACGTAAATTTTACATTGACACACAGTGATATTTAACAAAAATTTATCATAACCATGTCTAATTATCATACAGATCGAACGAATAACTGTAACATAAGTCATATTTTGTATAACCTAACATAAAAATAAAGTTCTTTATACAAACATCAGCAGAAATTGTATTAGTTTGCAGATTTTAAAGCAGAAATCAGTAAATCAGTAAAAATCAAACCACCCTTCCCTGCAGTCCCCCATTGATCTATTGATCTATTTTTCTATTGATCTATTGATTCATGTCATATTTCGAGTATCATTTCGGACTAAACATAACACAAAAATAAGTTTTTTGTATACTAACTGGTCGAATATATGCTAACGTAACAAAGTTTTACATTAATAAAGCTAAAATATACCAACCCTGAACTAAGAATATAATCGTACAACGGCAAACTTAACACACCATACGTACGAATAAACTACTAACATTAACAAAGTTCCATACTTAACAACACTAAAGTACCTAGCACAGCGTACAAAACTTAACCCATTCACACTTTTTCAAGCATAACTCTACCACATCATTGTTAATTTTACATTAACACTATTGATTTACGTCTCATTACGAGTATCATTTCGGATAAACATAGCACAAAGATGAGTTCTTTATATACTAACCAACGAATATATGCTAACATAACAATGTTTTCACATTAATAAAGCTAACATAGCATCATATGAACTAAGGAAATAATGTACAACGACAAACCTAACACAGCTTACGCACTAATAAACTGTTAACATTAACAAAGTTCCAACACTTAACACCAGTAAGTAACTAGCATTGCATACAAAACGTAACCTATTCCTACTTTTTCCAAGCATATCTCTAACATATTAACGTTATTTTTACATTGACACAGTAATATTTAACAAAAAATTTATCATAACCATGTCTAATTATCATACAGACCAATGAATAACTGTAATTATGATAAATTTTTTGTTAAATATTACTGTGTCAATGTAAAAATAACGTTAATATGTTAGAGATATGCTTGGAAAAAGTGGATAGGTTACGTTTTGTATGCAATCTAGTTAACTTACTGATGTTAAGTGTGAAACTTGGTTAATGTTAACAGTTTATTAGTGCGTAAGCTGTGTTAGGTTTGTCGTTGTACATTATTTCCTTAGTTCATATGAGGCTATGTTAGCTTGCTATGTTAGCTTTATTAATGTGAAAACATTGTTATGTTAGCATATATTCGTTGGTTAGTATATAAAGAAC
This sequence comes from Trachelipus rathkii, assembly GCA_015478945.1. Taxonomy (NCBI): domain Eukaryota; kingdom Metazoa; phylum Arthropoda; class Malacostraca; order Isopoda; family Trachelipodidae; genus Trachelipus; species Trachelipus rathkii. Next base: position 72,664 of record JABUQX010041090.1, on the reverse strand, counting down.
TCATCTTTGTGCTATGTTTATCCGAAATGATACTCGTAATGAGACGTAAATCAATAGTGTTAATGTAAAATTAACAATGATGTGGTAGAGTTATGCTTGAAAAAGTGTGAATGGGTTAAGTTTTGTACGCTGTGCTAGGTACTTTAGTGTTGTTAAGTATGGAACTTTGTTAATGTTAGTAGTTTATTCGTACGTATGGTGTGTTAGGTTTGTCGTTGTACATTATATTCTTAGTTCAGGTTATGTTATGTTAGCTTTATTAATGTAAAAACTTTGTTACGTTAGCATATATTCGACAGTTAGTATACAAAAAACTTATTTTTGTGTTATGTTTAGTCGAAATGATACTCGAAATATGACATGAATCAATAGATCAATAGATTAAAAGGTCCTGGTGGGAGGGGTGTGGAGGGGTTGATGGTTTGATTTTACTGATTTACTGATTTACTGCTTTAAAATCTGTAAACTAATACAATTTGCTGTGATATTTTATTCGAAGAACTTATTTTTATGTTATGTTTGGATAAAACTTTGTTATGTTTACAGTTATTCGTTGGTCTGAATGATAATTAGACATGGTTATGATAAATTTTTGTTAAATATCACTGTGTCAATGTAAAATTAACGTTAATATGTTACAGATATGCTTGGAAAAAGTATGAATAGGTTACGTTTTGTATGCAATGCTAGTTACTTTACTGGTGTTAAGTGTGGAACTTTGTTAATGTTAACTGTTTATTAGTGCGTAAGTTGTGTTAAGTTTGTCGTTGTACATTATTTTCTTAGTTCTTATGATACTATGTTGGCTTTATTAATGTGAAAACATTGTTATGTTAGCATATATTCGATGGTTAGTATATAAAGAACTCATTTTTGTGCTATGTTCATCCGAAATGATACTCGAAATGCAGCGTAAATCAATGGGGTTAATGTAAAATTAACAATAATATGTTAGAGATATGTTTGAAAAAGTGTGAATAGGTTACGTTTTGTACACTGTGCTAGGTACTTTAGTGTTGTTAAGTATGGAACTTTTAATGTTAGTAGTTTATTCGTGCGTAATGTGTGTTAATTAATTAAGTGCTTAAAATGCCTCCCGTTCTGACGCCGCTATTGTTAGTTTATTAATGTGAAAATAATGTAACATTAGTCATATATTCGATGGTTAGTATATAAAGAACTTTATTTGTGTTATGTTTTTCCGAAATGATACTCGAAATTTGACTGAAATCAATAGATCAATAGATCAAAAGGTCGTGGTGGGAGGGGTGGGGAAGGGCAGATGGTATGATTTACTGATTTACTGCTTTAAAATCAGTAAACTAATACAATTTACTATGATATTTTATTCAAAGAACTTATTTTTATGTTATGTTTGGATAAAACTTTGTTATGTTTGCAGTTATTCGTTGGTCTGTATGATAATTAGACAAAGGTTATGATAAATTGTTGTTAAATATTACTGTGTCGATGTAAAATTAACGTTTATATGTTAGAGATATGCTTGAAAAAAGTATGAATAGGTTACGTTTTGTATGTAAAGTTAGTTACTTTAGTGGTGTTAAGTGTGGAACTTTGTTAATGTTAACAGTTTATTAGTGCGTAGCTGTGTTAGGTTTGTCGTTGTACATTATTTCCTTAGTTCATATGATGCTATGTTAGCTTTATTAATGTGAAAACATTGTTATGTTAGCATATATTCGTTGGTTAGTATATAAAGAACTCGTTTTTGTGCTATGTTTATCCGAAATGATACTCGAATGCTACGTAAATTAATAGTGTTAATGTAAAATTAACAGTGATATGTTAGAGATATGCTTGAAAAAGTATGAATAGGTTACGTTTTGTACGCTGTGGTAGGTACTTTACAGTGATCAGTAAGTTAGTACGATGTTTGCCAGGCTAATGTATTAAGTAAAGTGTCTATAATTATTGTGAATGTGTGTGTGTGTGTGTGTGTGTGTGTGTGTGTGTGTGTGTGTGTGTGTGTGTGTGTGTGTGTGTGCGTGTGGTATGTTAGATTTGTTATGTTCATATACATATATAGTTGATATAATAATGATAATAATAATAATAATAATAATAATAATAATAATAATAATAATAATAATAATAATAATAATAATAATAATAATAATAATAATATAAAAAAAAGAAATAAGAATAACAAAAATAAAAAAAATAAAATAAACTCTGCTTAAGATAAAAACAGGTGTTAAGTAAGGACATAGAGTGGAACAAAGAAATAAAATCTCGTAACCCTTCACAGTGTCAAAAGATATTAAGATTAATGAGTCATTCCTCGAATTTCATTGGCTGTCCGTGATGGCATAGCAAATGCAGTTCTCTGATTGGCTATCCCTTGAGCGTACTAAAATTGCGTAATGTATAGGTGTCTGGTAGAGAGCAATTTACCAACCAATGTTCTAGTTGCGGACCTGCAGGGAAAGTGATCGCACGCTATATAAGTGTTGTGAGATCTATGTGGAATAATAATAATAAAAATAATAATAATAATAATAATAATAATAATAATAATAATAATAATAATAATAATAATAATAATAATAATAATAATAATAATAATAATAATAATAATAATAATAATAATAATAATATTTTGTGCGGTTGTGTATAGTAAAAATTGAGATTGCTATGCTGACT
>JABUQX010041090.1:50000-57500 GCA_015478945.1 Trachelipus rathkii | reverse complement strand
ACTACTACTACTAGTATTGTTATTATTATTATTATTATTATTATTATTATTATTATTATTATTATTATTATTATTATTATTATTATTATTATTATTATTATTATTATTATTTATTATTATATTTATTAATTATGTATTAATTGATTATTATTATATGTATTATTATTATTGATATATTATTGATTATTATTATTTATTATTATTATTATTATTATTATTATTATTATTATTATTATTATTATTATTTTACTATTATTATTATTATTATTACTAAACAAAATGAGCATTGAGGGGACTAACATACATGCAATAATTTAAAAGCTACTTAAAGGAGAGATCTCAATACGTAAAACTATGAAAAACACATTTAATCACGCTTCAAACATCAACTGGCATACCCCAGGGCTCAATTCTGGGATCTTTTCTATTTACAATATATATACTAATTTCATTTTCAATCTCATTTGCTAATGAAACTTCAATCTTAAAAAACGACAAAAATGCCGAGTCTCTTTCTTTCTCCTAAAGCAGTAGACACCTTAACAAAAATAATGAAATGGATAGATGCTAACAAGCTGTCTCTAAATTTAAATAAAACTTTATATTATTTTTAGCGTCAAATTAACTGACAATTTCAGTATCAAAATAAATGAAGTGAAAGTGCATGGGGCTTCAAATGCTAAAATACTCGGAATGGTAATCGATGAAAAACTGACATTTAAAGAACATGTTAACAACCTAGTTAGCAAACAACCTAGTTAGCAGACTTGCTAACCAAATACATGCATGTGCTAATAAAATTAAAAAATATTGTTCCTCTCTCCATTCTTAAGAAGATATACTATGCTTTGATACACTCCTATTTACCATAGTCTTCCTATCTACGGAACCCCAAGTAACTCAGTAATCCATCCTGTAATTGTAATTCACAAGCGCTTTATTCGCCTTATTAGCGCTACAAAAGACTTTTACGGTCATACACAACCCTTGGTCAAAAAACTAAAGATTTTTCAGTTTTAAGACTTACTCAATATATCACTACTAAAAGAAAACATAAAATTATCCATAACAATGCCTGCAACTTTTTACTAGAAATTGTTTTCTTAGGACCAGCAATTAAATCGAAGAAATGCGTTTATTGAGCAAGCAAATTTATCAGGAGGATTTACACGCATGATGAACGAACCTAGATGCAAACAATAGCCAATAAAATGTGTTCATCTACAAAGCAGCTAAGACTTTACAACTCATGCCACAATACATTAAATACCGACAAAACTCTACAAAGGTCGGTGTTGCTAGAAAAATGTAAACATGATTTAATAAATATTAATAAATTTAACAAACCCACATTAGTTGTTGAACATAAAAATTATCGTTTTTTTTTTTTTTTTTTAGCTAGCTACCATCCCAAAACTAATGGTAATTATAGTAACTATCTTCAGCCTTTTACATATGAGGTAATAATTACTTCGTTTAACATTCGTTACTAAACAACAACTTTACTAAATAACAACTACAACATATATATATATCACAAATTTTATTTATTCTATATATTATTTATTATACATAGTTCTGAATTAATATCAGATTTCTATTTTTATTATTATTAATTAGTTATGATTATTATTATTATTATTATTATTATATGTATTAATATTATTATTATTATTTATTATTCATTATTTATTATATTTTCATTTTATTACTTTAATTATATATATTATTATTATTATTATTTCTATTATAATTATTATCTTTAGTATTTATACTATAGTTTATGTGTTTTAAATTTTTTTATTATTTATTTATTTATTTGATTATTATTATTTGATTGAGAGTTGATATTTATTATTATATTATTATTATTATTTAAATTATTATAATTATTATTATCTATTATTATTTCTATTATTATTATTATCAGTATGTGTTATAATTATTGTTAGTTAATATTATTATTATTAATTATTATTATTATTTATTAATATTATATTGGTTAATTATTCTGCCTAGCAGTACACAAATGTTATTTCTTATTACTATTATTTTGGGCTCAATGGACAAAAACGTCCCCCTAGTAGCCCTTTTCTTATTTATTTATATATTTTGTTATTATATAAAATATGTAAAACACAACCATGTAATCTTATTAGTGAGAATAACATATTTTTGATTTTTATTTGATTATTATTTTTATTATTTTATGGTATTATTATTATTCATTATTATTATTATTTGATTAATTATTATTATTTATTATATTTATATTAATTATTATTATATTATTATATATTATTATATTATTGATTATTTATTTATTATTATTATTATTATTATTATTTTTATTATTATTATTATTATTTATTATTATTATTATTATTATTATTATTATTATTATTATTTTATTATTATTATTATTATTAATATTATCTACTACTATTAGTATTGTTATTATTATTATTAATATTATCTACTATTATTAGTAGTATTATTAATTTTATTGACAATATTGTAATTACTTTTCAATTACAATAAAGCAATTACAAATATTGTAATTACAATTAAATTACCTTTGCTGTTGTTAACTTAATATAAATATTCTTAAAAAACTGCGGGCATTGCTTGTAGAATTATTTTCTTCAATTTCTTTCAATGTTATAGTTATTATTATCATCATCAACATCATCATTATTATTATTATTATTATTATTATTATTATTATTATTATTATTATTATTATTATTATTATTATTATTATTATTATTATTATTATTATTTATTATTGATTGATTATTATTATTATTCTCCATTTTAATTTTATAAATATCATTATTAATATTATTATTACGTTTATTCTATTTGGAAATATTATGTATCACAATTGTATTATATATGGTATAGTGGATTATATTAAGCTCAATCTTAAACCCAATCACCTTAATTTAATTATACTTGTATTATGGGCGTTCAAAGGATACAACACTGTGTTGCAATTAGTAATCCCACTTTCAGTTATTGTATATCATTGTATAGTATTGAGCATTGCACTATGCTAAAACTAAATATTATAAATGTATGAAAAACTTAATAATGTAAATTGTTTATTTTCTGAATAAAAATATTTGGATTTGGATTATTATTAGTTATTATTATTATTACTACATTATAAAAAATTGTTTTAATAAAAATATTTTTTTTTGCTGTTAATAGGAAACAAGCATAATCTTTTATATGTATTATATAATATATATATATATTATATATAATATATATATAGTATTATATATATATATATATATATATATAATATATAATATAGTATATATATATATATATATATATATTATATATATAATTTCTAATTACATGATGCTTATTTAATAGTAAGGTATTGTATATTATGTTATTATATTATATTATATGATGGTAGTATTATATATATATAATAAATAAATACCTATATATATATTATAATATATATAACTAGCAGTTAATATATATATTATTAATAATATTATATATATATTATATAATGTATATAGTATATATATAATATATATTATATATATATATATATATTATATATATATATATAGATATTATATTATATATATAGTATATTATATATATAAATATAAATAATATATATTGTATATATATAGGTCCTATATAATATATATATAATATAATATATAGTATATATATATATTTATAGTATATATAATTATATATAATATATATATATATATATATATTAGCGCCTAGATATATTATTATATTATTTATTATATATTATAAATATATTTCATATATATATACTATATATATATATATAAATATATATATATATAGTATATATATAGCAATCGCTTATAATCTGAGATATTTACTCTTAAATTACCAGATAGCACCAAAATGGTATATAATAATAATAATATATATATATATATATATATATATATATAATATATTATATAATATATATATAAATAGTATATATTATATATATGAGGTATTGCTTCATATTCAAATTACCATCCACTTGTGTATAAGGAATTAAGAAATTTGACATTAGAAGTCGACTTTTTCAACTCTCAATACTGGTGCTAATTTCTAGTAGTAGTAGTAAGTAAGTAAGGGAGTAGTAGTTGTAGTAGTAGTTAGTGAGTGTGTTATGGAATGTAGTATATAGTAGTGTAGTAGTTGTTGTTGTAGTAGAGTAGTCTAGTAGTAGTAGTAGTAGGTAGTAGATAGTAGTAGTAGTAGTAGTGTAGTAGTAGTAGTAAAAATCATTGCATGATTGCAGTAAAAAATGGCCTTATCTACATGTAAATCTCTTGAAAATTAAATATATCTTAACCCTTGCCCTATGTCTGCAGATCCAATAAGAAATATGCTCAAAGGAATTAGTATTTCTTTTGTGGTTCATCCTTAAAAAATTCCTAGCCAGAATTTACCAAAATATTTAAAATACAGGTGGAAAATTTTTATTTTTTATACAAATTTGCAGAATCAAATGTTTTACAGAGAAGAATCATGATTAATTGACTCTTGGAACCGGGTGTTTTAAAATGTGTGTAGCTCCACCCTCTAATTTTCCGCAAATTTCTCAACCAGTATTTTTTTTTCACTCTTTAAACTAATGATTCCAAACCTTATTTTTTGCTAAAGGACCCCCTGAGTTCTAACTTTTACGTATGTGAACCCCCATACACTCATATTGTATATACAATATGATATTTATTGCTGGTTAGTAAAACTAATGATCAAACCTATTGTTTTGCTAAAGACCCCCTGAGTTCCTAACCTTTACGTATATGAACCCCAATATACTCATATGTAATATTCCTAAATTAGATATTCATTTGTTGGTTAGTAAAAGCTAATGATTAATTCAATCCAATATAAAAAATCTAAATTATAAATTTTGAACAATTTAATTGACAAAACTGAAACATATTTTTAAATGTAATGATAGAAATAGTATAGAAAATGAATTTTAAATAGAATCCATACTAATAGGCCCTACTAATGAGATACTTTTAGCTAATGTTTTGCTATTAGTATTTTAATATATGGCTCCAATTTTGTGAGAGTCAGACTAAGATCACCCCATTTACTATATCAAGTCATAGTTGCGATCTTTGTAGCAATCTTGTGTTACACGACTAATGCCAGATTCCACAAGAAAGTGGAAAAACAATGACATACATTTTAGCATTCTCCCATAAAAGCGAATATTTACATGCAATGTCCCTATACATCATGCTTTCCATTTCTGAATAGACTTCAGACAGCAATTCAACAAGTTCCTTTAGTAAATCAATTTCAACATCAGCAGCATTTACCTCAAATGGAATCAGCACCCAATCTGGGATATTAAATTCTAGTAGGTCCTTGAACTGAACTTGCATGTCTTCAAAAATTCTTGTACGTTTACCATTGCTTCAGACATTTCATCAATGCGTCTGGATATTGTGTTATTGCTCAAAGGAAGGTTATCGGTAATTTCAAGTGCAATTTTGTTTAACATTTTTAAAATCACAACTGATATCGATGGCAAGATGACAGTTTCACCAATAAAATTTTCCCCTCTTTGTGGACTCCCACAAAGCTTTTGTGAAACCCGGTTGGAAAACGCTGCTTTAAACCGTTCAAATACTCATTGTTTATCCATTGTTAAGTATTATAAGTGGGTTTTTTTTTTGAATCTTTGTAACATTTATTTTGCTTTCCCACAATACCTATACTACCAAAAAATTCTTTTTGGTATCATCCAAAGATTTAATCTCTCAACCACATTTGTCAAACACTAAAAATTTGACCATTAATTTTTTATTACTTTTAACTCTGCCTCAAGAAAAACATTCAAAAATTATCAGTAATTATTAAAATAATGAATTATTATTATTATTATTATTATTATTATTATTATTATTATTATTATTATTATTATTATTATTATTATTATTATTATTATTATTATTATTATTATTATTATTATTATTATTATTATTATTATTATTATTATTATTATTATTATTATTATTATTTGCAGAATTCAACGAAAAGTATAGTTATCGAAGGATCAAAAATATTTCATCGAAAAGGAATCGCCAAAATCGAGTTCGTTCAAGACGAAAAGACCAACAACATGCAAATTATTGCCAGGTATAATAATAATAATAATAATAATAATAATAATAATAATAATAATAATAATAATAATAATAATAATAATAATAATAATAATAATAATAATAATAATAATAATAATAATAATAATAATAATAATCATAAAAATAATAATAATTATAATAATAATAATAACAATTATTATTATTATTATTATTATTATTATTATTATTATTATTATTATATTATATGTTTAGTTATTATTATTATTGATTATGTATTTATTAATTATTTATTTTTACATATTATTTATTTTATTATTATTATTATTATTATTATTATTATTATTATTATTATTATTATTATTATTATTATTTATTATTATTATTATTATTATTATTATTATTATTATTATTATTATTATTATTATTATTATTATTATTATAGTAGCAGTAGTAGTAGTACCGTGGTTGTTTAGTGGTATGTATTGAGAACTGCAATTGCTGTTCCACGGTGGTAACACGATTTAAATATGCATTATTATTATTATTATTATTATTATTATTATTATTATTATTATTATTGATTATTATATTATTTTATTAATATTATTATTATTATTATTATTATTATTATTATATGTAATTTCTAACTAAGATACAACCTGACCCTTTTTCTGGCGACTGTCAGTAGCTCTAAAGTATTGAAACGGGATATATTAAAAAATAAAAATTATATATATATATATTGTGAAAATTTATTATAAAATTGTCAAAATTTTTGTCAGGGTATCAAATTACAACCTTGTCTTCTTTCACAACAAACTTACTTACAATCCATTGGCCAGGCCCCTATAGACAGTTTGCTCAATAATACTCTCGGATGTTTTTACGTCGCGAATCGTAACTAAACGTCGATCTCCAAGCCGACTAGGTCGGTTAAAACTGTATGCTACACCTCAATATTATAAGAGATTGACCTACCCAAAATTCTGCAACGAAGAACTCTGGATCACTAGATTTAAGGACGGGTTCTTTTTGTACCAGAACCAGAAACTGAAGGACAGTATTTGCCGTTAAATAATATACCAAGAGTTCTCTCCAATACTCTATACACCTATATCTCAAATTGACCTCTTTGTTAAGCAATAAATCTTTCAACAATTACTTAAATATCAAATGAAATCAATAAATGGAACAATGGGCGGAATCAATGGACACTTCAATAAATATTTAAATAATTTTAATAAAAAAAATAAGAAAATATGTTTACTGCTTCCTTGAACAATTTAACAAACGACCATATACATCAAACTCAACAAACGACCATATACATCAAACAATATACAAATGCATATAA
>JABUQX010041090.1:45000-47500 GCA_015478945.1 Trachelipus rathkii | reverse complement strand
TGTATTATCGGCTGATTTATCAGGTATTAGGCCCCTTGGTCACAAGCAAATTGCTTGCAATTTAGCTTTATTTACATAACTTATTATTATTTATGTTCATTCTCTTTACTCCTTCTTCGGCGGATGCCTCTTCGGATAATCCGGAAGTTCCTTCATCTGAAGATCTACTCAGATAATCCGCAATCACATTGTATTTCCCACAATATGTGATTAAGATGAAACGGATCTCTGTAAGAACAGAGGACCACCTCATGATCCGTAGAGTTTTGATACTTTTTCTTCATGGCTTTCATGATGCCGGTCTGTCGAGGCAAGAGATAATACTCTCTTTCCGTAAAGATATGGCTCCAAACTTCTTATGCCCGATAACAGATCGCTAACGCCTCTTTTTCAAGCGTTGAATATCTCTTCTGGGTCGGGGAGAGTTTCTTGCTTCCGTACGCCATGGGATGCAATATGCCATTATCTTCTTGTAGTAGGACGTATCCTAACGACGAATCTGAAGCATCTACTTGAAGCGTAAATGTCTGATCCAATTTTGGCATTATAAATATCGGTCTTGAACTCAGGGCTTCTTTTAGTTTCACAAACGCTTCCTGATATTTTTCTTCCCACTTTATCCTTGTCGGCTCACCTTTTCTTGTGAGGTCTGTGAGTGGTGCGGCAACCTTTACGTAATCTCTCACGAAATCCTGGTAATAACCTGTTAGACCTAAAAATGAACGCACCTGCTTTTTGTTGCAAGGTGGCTTGGACTTCATTATCTTGATAACGTTGTCTTCATGAAGATCTTTCTTCCCGTTACCAATGTGGTGTCCCAGAAATTCCACGTTCGATGAAGCAAACTCACACTTTGTGGGGCGAATAGTGAAACCTTCTTCTTTTAGTCAACCAAACACATTCCGTAGGGTGGTCAGGTGATCGGTCCAGGTCTGTGAATGTACAATGATATCATCAATGTAGAAATCTACCTCGTTGAATCTATCAAGTATCCTCCTCATGGCTCTTACGATGGTAGCACCGGCATTCACCATGCCAAACGGAAGCTTGATATAATGAAAATGACCGTCCTCGGTCGAGAAACCGGTCTTATGTCTGTCTTCTGGTTTAATCTTTATTTGCCAGTAGCCTTTGGCAAGGTCAAGTTTTGTGAAATACTTGTCCCTGGCAAATTTCGTAAATAAGGTTTGGGATGTGGTCATTGGCTCCGGATCAAACACTGTGATCCTGTTAAGAGCCCTGTAGTCTGAACAGACTCTCTTACTTCCATCTTTCTTCTGTACCACAACCACAAGCGCAGAATAGGGCGACGTCGAGGGTACTATGATACCCATTTTTATCATCTTTTACGTCTCTTTCTACAGCTCGGTACGGGTGGTATGCTGAAGCTTGTACGGTCTGAGCCTTATAGGTGTTTCGTCAATGAGGTCGATAGCATAAAAATCATTTTTACCTTCTCCAAGATGGTCATCAAGTCTTTCCTCATTGGATCTGTTATTTCCGTACTGACTTTCGTATCTGATAGTCTCTCCTTTTGTACAGGTGTTGGGTCAATATCCACAAGGTGGATGTCTCCTTCGTTCTCCGTATCAAGTATAACAGCAGAAGCACATATTCCTCCATGATGTTGACCTTCTTCCTCTTCTTCATTCTCTTCTCTTACGTTGTACTTCTTGAGTAGGTTAATATGATAGGTTTTATGACGTCACCAACCTGTATCCGTTAATTATCCTTACCGTATGGTTCAACCTCAGGGTAAGGTCCACCCCAACGCATGAGCATTTTATTATTGGACGTCGGTAGGAGCACTAGAGCCAAATCTCCTACTTTCAACTTTCTACTCTTCGCGCCTCTGTCATAATATTTCTTTTGTGAAATTTGGGCTTTCGCTAGGTTTTCTCTCGCTAGCTTTAACGTCTCATTCAGGCGTTCTTGCAAATCAAATACATAACGGTATGTTGATCTTGCCTCATCAGGGTTAATATCACCCGCCCATATTTCATGTAGTATTTGCATAGGACCTTGCACAGTCCTCCCATACAAAAGTTCGAAAGGTGAGAATCCTGTGGAGTCTTGTGGAGCCTCCCTATATGTAAATAACAATGGTTCCAAAAACTTGTGCCACTTCCTAGCTTGTTCGTCGCACATTCTCTTAAGCATACGCTTCAGCGTACCATTGAACTTTTCAGCAAGTCCCTGGCTCATGGGATGATAAACACTTGAGAACTTCTGCTTAATGTTAAGCATCTTAGTTACATCTCTCATCAAATCAGAATGGAACTGGCGTCCATTGTCACTTAGAATTTCTTTAGCCACTCCAAGCCTCATGAAAATCGATACCAAACTTTCAGTCACTTTCTGAGCCGTAATACTTTTCAGAGGTACTGCCTCTGGGTATCTAGTCGCTGCATCTACGAGTGTCAACACATACTGGTGTCCCTCGGATGATGGTGGCGAAATAGGACCTACTAAATCGATGACGACTCTCTGGAAAGGTTCT
>JABUQX010041090.1:32500-40000 GCA_015478945.1 Trachelipus rathkii | reverse complement strand
TGAGCGGCTAACGGAGTGTAGACGCTTAGCTTTCTGCTGTACAAAGAAAACGGACACAAAAGCACATGTGAGCGTATCACCACAAGATATTGCAAGCACAATTATATTACATTAAATATTTCAATCCAGGTTAGGTTAAGGTGATAAAATAGCGAAAATAAGAACATTTAAATAAATTAAATATTTAGCACTTTGATATTAGCACAATGGAAGAATAAATAACTAAATAAATAGAACACTTAATTAGCGTATAATCACATAAAACAACATTTAGCAACTGAGCAATTCTTAGTGTAAAATTGATCAAGACAAAATTACAACTGCGAGGAATACCAATAACAACGCAACTTGCCTTCAAGCAAAAATAAGAGAGAGTCCTGAAAAAGTGACTTACATTGCTATAAACGTAAAAGATGGTAAACTAGACTACCAGATTGACCACTAAGAAAATAGTGCAAATAGAACAAGGAAAGAAGTATATATTAATGACCTAAAATCAGAAGAAATATATATACGCAAGCACAGTAGATGGGGAGGGGTTTATATCCCTACAACGAGAGAAGGAATCGAAACAATATCATAGTCTCAGAAGGAAAAAAACAATTAATATTGAAGATCTTATGCTCCACACCTTCATTGCAATTAAAATAAAAAATTTAAAATATTTCATTTAACTTCTTAAAATAAAACTGGTTATATATATATATATATATATATATATATATATATATATATATATATATATATATATATATAAAATTAAATAAATATATATATATATATATATATATATATATATATATATATATATATATATATATATATATATATATATATATATATATATATATATATATATATATATATATATATATATATATATATATATATATATATATATATATATATATATATATATATATATATATATATATATTTTTTTTTTCTCTATATATATATTACTGCATTATATTATATATATATATAACGCTTGCTCTCTCTCTCCTTATAACATATTTATACAAAATAATAGTAAATATATATACACAAAACATTCTGATGTGCGTTGTTAGCAAAATCGTAAAGATCACGTGATCCAAAGTGACGCTTTCAACCAAATGATATTTATGATTTTCTTAACAAGCATTTTATTATTTAAAAGAAAAATACGACTTGTATATATATATATATAAATATATATAATATATATATATATATATATATATATATATATATATATATATATATATATATATATATATATATATATATATATATATATATATATATATATATCAACATAAGTATATGTTGACTGGCCCCCTACGATCATTACATACTATAAAGAAAGGGGGAGGGTAGCAAACAAAACGGAGGGAATACTGACTATGAAACCCAAATTATATGCAGCATGTAATTATCGCATTACAATTTTGGTCATTAAAAATTTTTGACCACAGTATTGAAAATCAGTAAAATTGAGTCACCAATAAAGACTTTAATATTACAGTGAAATTCCTCCGCGACGAGTCACGTGACTCGATCGAGGCCATTAAAGGAAGAACAGTATTGTGTAGTCCAGTATTCCGTCAGTATTTACTCAGTGAACACGTAGTCAATATTCAGTGTTCCTTAACTGTCCAATAAGTTGTGGTTCATCTTTCTTAATAGTTTGAATGCAGTATTGTGCAAATTATTATTGTTTGAATATACGATCACGGCAAAGAAAAGCCGGTAATTTAAATCTTATAACTGTCAATAGTAAAGTTAATTATCTAAAGTTACTCAAAAGGATAAAGTTGTCCTTAATATTGAAAGGAAGCATTTTCAAAGTTGAAGTTTCCTGTCTGCCTTTAATAACAATTAAAAAGTCTCATTATTTATTAAAAGTACTTAAATGTTTTCTAAAATCATCTCCAAGGGAAAGGAGGTACCTCCGAGAAGCTAATTGGCAAGTACTTATTTCTACATCAGTACAAGAGCCGCTACTATCAAAAAAGAACAGAAATTTTTTGATATATTTGAAAATGTTTAATAATGTACGTAACATTATTTGAAAATGTTATATTAAAAAGACTTAACTTTTTAACATACTTGAAATGTATTTCGATCTCTACGATCGTTATCAAAGTGAAAGTTTAATTATTTTTCATCAAAGTGATTCATCAAGTGAAAAGTTTATTTGCCTTAATAATTAAAGTGATTTAGTGAAGATTTAAACTATTGAAAAGTTTTAAAACTTAAACGTTTTCGAAAAGTAAGCCCTGCGCATGCGCAAAAGATTGCGCCACAAGTCGAAAGATTGCTAGATCACATGGGCCTAATAATAGGAGATTTCAATTATTGAAATGGTTTCTTGTAATATATTTAAATAATCGATAATCGATAATTTTAATATTGATTAATCGTTTAATATCGATTAATATCGATACTAATATCGATTTTGTTCAATATCGATATTTTTTCGTTTGTAAACAAACTATTTCAGTAGCTCAGTGAACCTTACTTATTGTGACTAATTTTTGTAATAATATAGTTAAATATTTATTAAATAATGATCAGAAATATTAATAAAGCTGTGTGGTTGCGCTTTCGTAATGAAAATTGTTTAAATAATGCAATTTTCTAAAAATTGTGTTCATAAGTTAGGGACCCTAGAGTAGAAACTTAGTTTTTTTGCACGCACGTTTAAGAAGGCCTAGAGTAGTTGTGGGCCTTCAAATGTTTTAATTCTTATTATTAATATAATTTTAAGTAATTTTGTAAGATAATATTTTTGAATAAAGAATTTTTGAAATAAAATGGACAATTTTGTCAAATTTAAAAAGTTGAGGTCTAATTTAAAGACTCGTATTACTAAAATAGTAAATAAATTAAATGAATTGAAAAATAAGAGAGTTTGGGAATTATGTTCTGCAAATCTCAAATAAATGAAAAAAATAAATTGATGTTAAAAATCAAAGAATTAGATGAAAGAATGATTGATGTTTTGATGGAATCTGAACTTGAAGGCCTAAATATGGACTCTGAAATAGAAAGTCAAAGTGATTATTATTTAGAATTAGAAATTAAATTAAGTAGTTTTAATGAATTTATTTTAAGTAAAGAGACTTCTAAAACAGAACCTACTATTTCTGATAGTTTTGTGGAAGCCTTAAATAACATTGATCACACTACTAATGTAAAATTGCCTATTATGAGTTGGGCTATATTTGATGGGGATTTGAATAAAATCAGTTTTTAAGTTTTTTTTAAATCAGTTCATGAATATAGTTGGCAATAACCCTAAGCTTAATGACTCTGTTAAATTAATGTATCTGTTAAGTTTCTTGAGGGACTATCCCTTAAGTATTGTTTCTCATTTATCTATCATACCAGAACATTATAAAGTAGCTTTAGAATTGTTAAAAAATGAATATTTGGATGTAACTACTATAACAGATGACTTGTTTGCCTCATTGATAGCTATTAATATAGAATCCAAATATGATAAAGATTTTATATCTTTAAAAAAGGCATTAAATAAAATCAGGGCTATTATTTATGATCTTAAAGTGCATAAATTGGATTTTACCATCTCAAAGAGTCCAGGCTGTTGTTTATTTGTCATATAGTGGTAAAGCTTCCTAAAATTTTCCTAAAGGACCTAATAAGAAAAGTAGGTCATAATTATCCTGACATAAATGAAGTTCTTGAAAATTATCAGGATATAATAAAAGCTTTAATATGCACTAGTTCTTCCTCAGAAAGAACAGTAGGTGACAAACTCAAACTCAAAAGTAAAAGAACACCTGTCACTCCTCAAAGAGAAAAAAACAACAAAAAATAATGCTACAAATAAACAGCATTCACTAGCCAATATTCAAACCTCGGGTTAAGTAATATAGGTTGAAAAAAAGTGTAAATTATTTTCTGGGCCTCATTCTTTAGGACTTTGTCCTGTGTATAACAATTTTGAAAGCAGAATTAATAGAGTTAAGGAGTTGGGGTTATGTGTACAATGTGCTGGCAACCATCCGCAAGCACAGTGTTTTGGTAACAATAATAAAATGAGGTTTCCATGTAAGTGTGGAAGTAGGTCACACATACAACCATTGTGTAATGTTAATAATAGTGAGGTGGTAAATACAACTAGCAATCACTGTTTAACTTTTCATCAAAGTTTGGAGAATGAATATATTCCTCCTACCACTTCATTAAATATGGTTTTCAATGGTAATGAAAAAACTTTCAGATGTTTGATTGATACAGCTTCTAGTAGGTCTTATATATCAAGAGAAGCAGCTGAAAAGTTAATATCAAATATAAATAGTCTTCCTATAATAGAGTATGAAGTTCAAACTTTCATTGGTTCTAAAATTAAAAAGTTTCATCAAACATTAATTGGCGTTAGAGTATTTAAAAGAATAGTTTTCATTCCTTTTCTTATAGATGATGAATTAAATATAAATTATAAAGTAGATGGCATTTCAGATGTTATTAATAACACGAAACTTAATGGTTTAAATTTTGCTGATAATAATTTTAATAATTCTCATGTAAATAGTCACATTAAAGTAGATGTCTTACTTGGAATAGAAATAATAGACTTGTTTCCATCTTTTCAAACTGTCCCTCTTGCAAGTGGTCATTGTTTACATATTGGTAATAATAAATAAATTCCAATAGGTAATATTTATAATTTTTTAAATAATGAACAAATTGTGCGTTTGGTTGAAACCAGAAAAAGTAAAAAAGTCAATAATTTTGCAACTCAGTCAAAAGTTGAAACAAATAATGCCATAATTCCTATAAATGATTCTGTATGTAACAACAGGAGGCTAAATACACAAGTGTATTTTGTGTTGGAACCCTCTAAGAGTTATTTTAATCCCATTGAGCAATTTATTGATTCTGATATTGACAATGGATTGGAAAATTTGTTTAGCCTGGAATCACTAGGCATCATACAGGACGAGGACATTCTGAACACTGTAGATAAATGTCAAGTTCAATTATTTAATCAGAATATGATTTTCAAAGAAAACCATTATCATGTAAGCCTTCCTTGGTTTGAAGACAAAATAGAATTAGTTCCTTCTAATTTTCAAATATCTTTAAATATAGCTAATAGAGTGTTTGATAAATTAACTAAAAATAATTTAATAAATGAATACAATAAAGTCTTTGAAAGTCAACTGAATGATAAAATAATTAAAAAAGTAAATATAAATTTTGATGATCCTTCAGATATTTGTAAATATAAATTCATTCCTCATCGTCCTATAATAAGGCAATCAGAACAAGTAACCACTAAAATAAGACCAGTTTTTAATTGTTCTCTTAAAAGTAATAAAACTCTTCCATCTTTGAATGAGGCAGCTTACAGTGGTTACGACCTCATGAATTCACTTTTAAAGCTACTACTTGTGTTCAGAACAAATCGTACTGTTGTCATAAGCGATGTAAAACAAGCGTTTCTGATGATAAGGTTAAAAGATGAAGTGGACATGAATAGGTTCACTTTCTTGTGGTTTAACAAGGGGCAATTAGAAGCTTATAGGTATCTCACTTTAATATTTGGGTTTACATCTTCTCCATTTATATTACATTATATTATGAAATATCATGCTTCTAAGTATCCATATGATAGATGTACTGAAATATTATCCTCAGGCTTCTATGTGGATAATTTAATATTTACAAGCATGCAAGAAGAAAGTGAGATAGTAGGTATATATCATCAATGCAAGAAACGAATGGCAGAAGGGGGTTTTATCTTGAGATCTTGGAATAGCAATTCGGATGCTTTGCGTGTTAAGTTCAAGGAAGAAAATTCCTTTGTAGAGCATTCGAGTTGTTGTGAAAAGATCTTGGGATATAGTTTCAATGTGGTGACTGTCTGTATGCATATTAATAAAGTAGAATATATGGACAGTATTTCAACTAAGCGTCAATTGATATCTGAGATTTCCAAGCTTTTCGATCCTCTTAACTTTGCTCTTCCTATTTTGGTTAGGGGTAAATTGTTGATGAGACAAGTGTGGCAGCAGAAGATAGCTTGGGATCAGAAAGTGCCTGATGAAATACTGAAAGAGTGGTATAAATTGCGCAATAACTGTGAACATCTGGATACGATTGCAATACCTAGGAGGGCTCTTTCTGAAGGGAATAAGTATGGCTAACATCTTTTTTGTGACAGTTCTGATAGTGTTTATGGTTTTGTATGTTATGGAGTAGATGATAATAACAAAAGCTCCTTTATATTTCCTAAAGCCAAGGTAGCTCCTGCCAATAGGCCTAGGGAGTTAAGTATTCCTTCCCTGGAACTGATGGGGGTTATTTTGGCCTTAAAATGCTTACCCAATATTTTGGAAGCATACAATAATATTTATTTTGAATTCATTAATATTGCTGTAGATTCACAAGTAGTTTTGAGCTGGTTATTAACCAGACAAACCAAAGTAAATCAAAGTTTTTAAAAAATCGAATAAAAGAAATGGATGGGTTAATCACTTCCATCAGTAACAAGTACAAAGTAACTGTGTATTATAAGTATGTAAATACAACAGAAAATCCTGGTGATTTTATAACTAGGAGTTTAACTTTTAAAAAATTTAAAGATATTTTTCTTCTGTGGTGTCATGATCCTGTTTGGTTAACTAATGATTTAGATAATTGGCCCAAGTATCTTATGTTAAGTGTACCACAAGAGTCTTTACCTCTATTAATGGTAAATGTAAATATAGTAGAAAGTACATGTATTAGTATTTTAGATGTAAGCAAATATTCATGCTATAGAAAAGTCTTAAGAATCACTGCCTGGATTTTTAAATGGCTTAGTAAAATTAAAGTAAATGTTGATTACCAACAAAAATCAGTAAGGTATTGGCTTAAAATAAATCAAATTCAATCCTTTGCTAATGAAAACTTTTTGAATGAATATAAACAGAAGGTAAAAGTAACTTCCTTAAAAGACTCAGAAATTCCTCCATTGGTTTTAAACTTAAATCTTTTCCTTGATGAAAAAGGCTATTTAAGAAGTAAGGGCAGGATTAATAAGGCTCTTCTTATTAGCTATGAACAAGCTAATCCTATTTTAATGGGTAGAAATCATGCCTTTACATTGCTATTTATTAAATATTCTCATAAGCAAGTAAAGCACATCAGAAATCAAGGTGTGTGGATACCTAAGGGTAGAGCTGCAGTAAGATCTGTGTTGTTAGAATGCATTACATGCAAGAAGTACAATGCTCTTTCTTACAGGTACCCACGTTTCACTGACATACCTAGAACACACATGAATCTCATAAAACCTTACCAACACACAGGTATCGATTTCACCTCTCATGTTTATGTCAAAAACAACACCTCAAAGTTAGAGAAAATGTACATCTTAATTTTCACTTGCTTAAATATCAGAGCTGTACACTTAGAACTAGTACCCTCTATGAAAACCTCTGACTTTCTGTTAGCCTTCAAAAGGTTTTGTAACAAATTTAGTATACCATCGTACATATA
>JABUQX010041090.1:15000-25000 GCA_015478945.1 Trachelipus rathkii | reverse complement strand
TGATACTCTAAATGCTACGTAAATCAGTAGTGTTAATATAAAATTAACATTGATATGTTAGAGATATGCTTGAAAAAGTGTGAATAGGTTGCATTTGTACGCTGTGCTAGGTGCTACTGTTGTTAAGTATGGATCTTTGTTAATGTTAGTAGTTTATTCGTGTGTAAGGTGTGTTAGGTTTTGACATTGTGCATTATATTCTTAGTTCTGGTGATGCTATGTTAGCTTTATTAATGTGAAAACAATGTTACGTTAGCATATATTCGTTGGTTAGTATACAAAGAACTTATTTTTGTACTATGTTATTGTTGTTGTTGTTGTTGTTGTTGTTGTTGTTGTTGTTGTTGTTGTTGTTGTTGTTGTTGTTGTTGTTGTTGTTATTGTTGTTGTTGTTGTTGTTATTGGTTGTTGTTTATTTTTTGTCTAACGAGAATATATACCCTTTGAACTGATATGGTTCGTTCTTACGTCATATTCTTGTTTACTATTTCGATTGGTTGAAAGAAAGAGTCTCATTACTTTTAGGGTTTTTTACGCATACGATTTCCGTCAGTAGGACATTTTCGCTGTACTGGTACGATGACATCTCCTGGCATCTCTACACCTGTTGTTATCTTCGGGAGCTTTCGTTATTAACGATGTGTCATTTATATTTAATCGTCAACCGGATGGATACCGATACATTGCTTGTATTTCTGCCAGAGGTTCAAATAATAGACCTTTATTCGTTTGTGCTGCTGGATTCATCAAGATTATCGAAATCTGGCAGCAGCATGGATAGAGGATAAGTGTATGTTATCCGGTGGATCGACGAGTAGTGAAATATCTATTAGAATTTGACAGTGTGAGAGGTTATAATAAGAATAGAAGTTGTGTTCTCGTCATGTGACGGTATTAAAACCACGATGTACGCAACTGCAGAAACCCATCGGTGTGGCGGCCTTCATGCATGTGTATAGGTTTCTGGTTCGAACTTTATCTGAAAACAATACAGCATTGCTTAAAATAAAAAACGAATTAACATCGCACCTTAACGGTGTTGACATTACCTGAGGACTTAATACATATAGCACATGGTGTAATCTATGATATTGCACCAAACATATGGTTTCCCTAAATACAATATACAGGAATTTTGCGTTAATAACTATCGACTTGGATAGATTTACTTCTTTCTTCTATGAGAAGAAATGAGTGCTGCTAAATCGTCATACGCCGAAAAATGGTTTAGTGTTGCTGAAGGCATTTATACTTACATCCTTTCAAAAGGGTGTTGAATCTTTAGGGAGATATAAGCTTACCTAACTTGAATCCTATGTTCTCTGAATAGATGAATTATATATTTAAAATAAACTTTATGTTTTTATGTATTTGTTTTTACATATTTAGATAACGCTCTTTTCAATGAAAATTATGTTATAAAATATAGCTTATTTTGCTTCCCTATTATGTTCTAGTTTTATTGACTAAGTTTGTTAATGATAGCTGTTTGTTCGTCTGGTTGTTGTGTGTTAAGTATATTATGTTCATAGTTTGGCTTTACTAGAGTAAAAACTTTGCTTTGTTTGTCTTTACCCGTTAGGTATTATGATGGTTAGGTAAGGTTATGATAAATTTTTGGTAAATATTACTATGTTAATGTAAAATTAACTGTCATGTTGGTGATATGTTTGATAAAGTACGAATAGATTATGTTTTTGTATGTTTTGTTATAGTTACTTTTTACTTTGTTGAAATAAATTGGACCTTTGTTAATGTAGCAGTTTTATTCTTGCTTCTAAAGATGTGTCAGGTTTGTCGTTGTTTATTATATTCTTAGTTCAGAACGTGTTATGTTGGCTATTAATGTAGAAAACTTTGTTACGTTAGCATACTTTTCCTTTCTGTATGATAATAGGTTAGGTTATGGTAAATTTTTTTAAATATTACCATGTTAATGTAAATCTTTGTTGTTGTACTTCTGATGAAGATATGCTTGACAAAGTGTGGATAAGTTACGTTTTTGTATGGTGTGTTAGTTACTTTTTATTTATTAGTATGGAACTTTGTTAATTAATGTTAACCGTTTATTCCTGTTTTAAGGTATGTCAGGTATGTCGTTATTAGTTGCACATTTTCTTGGATTCCCGGATGATGTTGATGTTAGCTTTATTAATGTGAAAACTTTGTTACGTTAGCATATATTCACTGATCAGTGTATAAAGAATTTGTTTTTATGTTATGTTTATCCAAAATGATACTCGAAATGTGACTTGAATCAATAGATCAATAGATCAATGGATCAATAGATCAATAGATCAATAGATCAATAGATCATGGATGGACAGGAGGGTGGAGGGATGGTGGTTTGATTTACTGATTTACTGATTTAGGGTATGTAAAACGTTACAATTTTAGTAAAACATTTGACTTGAATCAATAGATCAATAGATCAATAGATAATAGATCAATAGATCAATAGATCAATAGATCAATAGATCATAGAAGGGTAGGAGAGAGGAGGGGAGGTCACCTTGATTTACTGATTTACTGCTTTAGGGTATGTAAAAAACGTAAATTTGTATGTTATAAACATAAAAAGAATAAGAAATTTTATTTATTTATTTATTTTTTTTTTTTTTATTTTTTATTGATGGTTCTGAAACCATTATTTTCGAAATCTACAGACCCAATAACATATATAAAGACACCAATATTGTATCATTACACAAATATTTAATAACTCCTCTGAGTCAGACTCCTTCTCCATTCT
This sequence comes from Trachelipus rathkii, assembly GCA_015478945.1. Taxonomy (NCBI): domain Eukaryota; kingdom Metazoa; phylum Arthropoda; class Malacostraca; order Isopoda; family Trachelipodidae; genus Trachelipus; species Trachelipus rathkii. The sequence continues at coordinate 22,248 of JABUQX010041090.1, read as the reverse complement.
GTCCTTCTTTATTCTTCCTTGATCCTTCTTCCTTCCTCCTTCGACCTCTGTTTTGCACTCTGTGCTTTTTTTCAGTCGGGACCCCCTAATGGGGGTCCTAGACACCCTATACGGACCTATAACCCTCATATTCGAGATCTACAGGTTCGATAACTCCTATAAGGACACCTATATTGTTGTTATACGACTGTTTATTAACTCGGCACCGCAGTTGCTCCAGCACCGGTACCGGAGCCAACTCATCGAATTCCAATATCAACTCTTTCTAGAAATTACACTCTGAATCCTCTCACCAAATTTCAGTCAGGTTACGTCACCATCTAACACCCCTCCAAATTTTAGCCTGATACGAAAACTCTAACCACTGTAGATATATATCGGAGCCTTAGGCTGAGCCGGAGCCGGTGCCGGTGCCTAAAAATTATTTCTAATAATAATAATAATAATAAAAATAAGAATAAAATGGGGGCTGAACCAGATTCGTTCGCTCTGGTAGAAACTGAGTCGGAGTCCGAGCCGGAATCGAGGCCGGAGTCGGAGTCGTTTGCTATTTTATTTTATGTTTCAGTTTACATTTATTCTTTGTAATTTTTGTTTTCAATTTAATTTTAATTCTATTGATCTATTGATCTATTGATCTATTGATCTATTGATCTATTGATTCAAGTCATATTTTGTATAACATAGCACAAAACTTTTATTCTTTTTATGTTTATAATGTAAAAAATTTACATTTTTCACCCCCTAGAGCAGTAAACCAGTAAATCAGTAAATCAAACCACCCACCCTACCCTCCCACCCCACCCGTGATCTATTGATCTATTGATTCAAGTCATATTTTGTATAACATAACACAAAATTTTTATTCTTTTTGTTTATAACATAAAAAAATTGCATTTTTACACCACCTAAGGCAGTAAATCAGTAAATCAAACCACCCTCCTCTCCCCTCCGCCCTCCTCCCACCATCCTATGATTTATTGATATATTGATCTATTGTTTCAAGGCACATTCCGAGTATCATTTTGAATAAACATAACAAAAAAAACAAGTTCTTTATACACTGATCAACGAATATATGCTAACGTAACAAAGTTTTCACATTAATAAAGCTAACATAGCATCACCTAAACTAAGAATATAATGTACAACAACAAACCTAACACACCTTAAGCACGAATAAACTGTTAACATTAACAAAGCTCCACATTTAACAACAGTAAAGTAACTAACATAGCATACAAAAGCGTAACCTATTCACACATTTTCAAGCATATCTCTAACATAACAATGTTAATTTTACATTAACATGGTAATATTTAACAAAAATTTATCATATCCTTGTCTAATTATTATACTGATCAACGAATATATGCTAACGTAACAAAGTTTTCACATTAATAAAGCTTACATAGCGCACCCCTGAACTAAGAATATAATGCACAACGACAAACCTAACACACCTTAAGTAAGAATAAACTGCTAACATTAACAAAGTTCCATACTTAACAACAGTAAAGTAACTAACATAGCAAACAAAAACGTAACCTATTCACATTTTATCAAGCATATCTCTAACATATCAATGTTAATTTTACATTAACATGGTAACATTTAACATAAATTTTTCATAACCTTGTCTAATTATCATACAAACCAACGAATATATGCTAACGTAACAAAGTTATTTACAATAACATAGTCATATTTAACAAAAATTTTCATAACCTTACCTAACTATCATAATTCCCAACGAATAATTGCAAACATAACAGTGTTATCCAAACATAGCATAAAAATAAGTTCTTTGAAAAAAATATCATAGAAAAGTGTAATAGTTTACTGATAGTTAAGTAGTAAATCAGTAAATCAAACCACTAGCCACTTCCTCTCCCCTCCCTCCCACCCTTCCATGATCAATTGATCTATCGATTCAGGTCACATTTCGAATATGATTTTAGATAAACATAGTATAAAAATATGTTCTTTATATACTAACCAACGAATATATGCTAACGAACAAAGTTTCACATTATAAAGCTATCATAGACATAACCTGAACTAAGAATATACAATTATACAACGACAAACCAAACACACCTTTACGCACGAACATAATCTCACCTCACATGAACAAATCCTAATCCTGCGTTGAAAATAAATGCTTAAAACGTTTAACCTCACAGACGGCTCACCCTCAATGTATATAACCTATTCGATATCCACTTTGTCTCAGACGAGATCACCTCTCCTCCTCCCACTTATAGTGACTGCACTGTGAGAGAGCTGACACAAAAATTATTAATAACCCTGTCTTATCTATTATAACTGACCAACGACAATATGCATAAACGTCAACCAAAGTTTTTACATAACATAGTAATATTAACAAAAATCATTTCTATAACGTACCCTACACTATCATAATCCCAACTAATAATTGCAAACATAACAAAAGTTTTATTCAAACATATAAAAATAACAAGTTTTATAAATATAACATAAAAATAAGTTCTTAATTGAATAAAGTGCCATAGCAAAGTGTAATAGTTGCTGATTTAAAAGCAGTAACATCACTAAATCAGTAAATCAAACCACCCTCCCTCCACTCCACTCCCCTCCCCCACCCAACCCTTCCCTATTGATCTATTGAATCTATTGATCTATTGAATTCAAGTAATATGACTCTCGGTCGCTGTGGTCACATTTCCGCCCCGTCATTTAGCAAACAATAAAACGCGCACCTCAAGACTTGACGTATTAACTTACACTGTACAACTTTCTCTACCCGCCTGAGAGTTAAGGACCTGAGAATAATTGATATGCCTCAACCGCCACGTATATTATAACACTACGCTTAGAGTGCCAAATACTAAAACACAACAGATTCTGTATTCGATCTAGTTCTAGAGGCAATTATACCGTATATCCTAAATAAAATAATTATATATTTCATCTTACGATGCTAGTATAGCATTATTCTAATCTTAATATATAGCTACTTAATAATAATTATATATTAATAAATAATATATATAATTATAAATATAATATTAAAATTATATATTATAGTATATTTATATTGAATAAATATGTGAGTGCTTATAAATATATTTCTTACTTGAATTATATATATATATATATATATATATATAATATATATCTATATATATATATATATATAATTATATATATATATATAGTATTATATATATATAATATATATATATATATATATGATATATATATAAATATATAAATATATAATATATATATTATATATATTAATATATATATATAATATATATATAATATATATATATAATATATATATATATATATACTATATTATAAATATATTATATATATGTGAGTAATATAAATATATTTATAATATAATATATATAATATATATATAATATAGTATAGATATATATATATATATACTATAATATAATATAATATATAATTATATATAGCTCTCACTTGTAGTCTATCTAAGATATTTGAAGCCCTTCTCAACTCTCACTTCTTAGACCACCTGGAATCTCATTCTCTTCTTTCCCATCCGCCAGTATGGCTTTCGGTGTTCAAGGTTCTACTTGGCGATAACTTCCGTATTTAACCGATTTATGGTTCTCCGCTCTTAGGAACTACGGCGGAACTTGGCGTGGTGGGTGCTTGAGCATATCCAAGCATTGACCGGGTTTGGCACGGCTCACTGCTTTCCAATAGTCCCCTCCTTAGGGTTCCTCCTTCTTCTTCTTACTTATGTCTAGCTTCTCTATTCAAAAAAAAAAAAAAATGTCGCTTCAAATATCGGCTGGTGGGTGATCGGAGCGACTTCTTCTTCTTATTTTTCTGTCAATAGTGGTTTCCTCAGGGTTCTGTGCTTACTACCTACTTTATTCCTACTTTTCACAATCGATTTTCATCACCTGCCATCTTAACCTATCCACTCATATTGCCGCATGACTCGAATGCCTTCTTTCTTCAACTCATTCCAATTCTGCTCCCTCTTTTACTCTAAGAAATTTGCCTCTCGTCTCAATCTTTCCGATCATCATCGCTGATCTTGGAATAGAATTCCGATTGGCGGTCGTCTCCAACCTGTTGAAATTTAATTCTTAAAAACTCAACTTCTACAAATCTCCCTCTCTTAAAAACACCTTCTAACTTTCCTATTCCTTTCGACTGTTCTCTCGTTCTCTCCTGTGACAATTAAACATCCTTGCCTCAAACATAAACAAAAAAAATGCTCTTGGAAACCTCACATCACAACGGCTGCTAGGGCTCAAAGAAACTGGAGTTCTGTTTAGACTGCGAGACTATTTTCCTTCTCAGTTACTTCCAGCACTATACAAGGGGGCTCATCCGGCCCTTTATGGAGTACTGTTCTCATATATTGGGGGCTCTGGTTTTCACCCGGTTTTGGACAGGGTCGGAGTCAAAAGCCAAAAAGGCTTATAAACTGTTCTGTAACTTTCCACTTCACTGGACCCTCTATCTCTGCGGCAAAGAGTGGTGCATTTGATCTCTTTCTATAAGGTATGTAGCCGGGCAGGTGTTCGCGGTGAGCAAACACCTCTCCTCCCCACTGAGCTCGTACGCACCACCTGTTACGTCGCCCTCCCCGGCTTACTCCCACAATGACAGCTGGGCAGTCGTGCCTCGATCGCATCACGTAGTGCTTATTCCTTTTGGTGTGTAGGCATAATTATCTGTAAAACTCCAGGCTAGTTCGCTGGGTGCCTTCCTTCTTTCCTGCCACCCCTGTTCTTGGAATCCTCTTCCATCTTCTGTGTTTCCTGCTGAATGTATAATTCTCCCTCACTTTAGAACGCTCGCGTCGTGTGATAAAGAGCTGATCTATATCCCTCAACGCGCGTCTAGATCTTGCGCTAGCGGATGCGGCACAGTGTCTTGGTGTTATTAACACCCCCTCCCTGAATGCACAGTTTCTGGCTGGCATAACGCCTATGCGCCCCGGTCCGCTCCCTTTGGCCCGACCATCTGTCCCCGTAGTCCCTGTGTATCGAAACTCTAATAAGAGAATCATATCAAATATAATTCAGGAGTGAGCTCACGTAATACATCTACTCGATCATGGCGTGTATATATACGCGCTATGAATGACGCCTCTATCTATAAATAAGTTCCAGTTAGCTTATAATGGAACTCTGTTTATACCCTAATCTAAAGAGGTAATCATTACAACCGATCAACAACTTTATAGTAACGTTCGCACCCTTTCTACCTGATTTGATGTCCATATAAATAGAGCTGTGTCCTCCGTAAAATGCACTTACACCTGTCTCACCTAGACGTTTAATCTGATAAAGCACTCATCGCCAGTCCATTAAAGATAGTACTGTGCAGCGCTGACAATACTCAATACTTGTAACCTAACAGTGATCTCCGTGTGTGTGTCTAAGATCCTCTCACCCTGTCGACTCAACATCTTCAATCTGTGTTAGCTTATTAAGCCCTCCTCTAGAAATATTATACAGACTGCTCATTTGTCCGCTTCCTACGTATTTGGCCGTTCTCTCAAACCCTATGCGTGTATTGGCATACATTATGCAATTGATATAAATCTGAGCTTGATCGAAGGTTTATAGTATATCATCACCACAAGAAGTAAGAGTAGAGAGGAGAGAGAGAGGAGGGGAAAAGAGAGAGAGAGGACTGAGAGAGAGAGAGAGAGAGACGGAGAGGAGAGGAGAGAGAGAGAGAGAGAGAGAGAGAGAGAGAGAGAGAGAGAGAGAAAGGGAGAGAGAGAGAGAGAGAGAGAGAAAGAGAGAGAGAGAGAGGGAGCGAGACGAATGAGTGAGTTCTTGATTTCGGAGGAGACTCTAGCTTAAGAGGATGCTGGTTTAATAGAGGCCCTTGAGAGGAGAAGAGAGGAGAGAGAAGTGAGAGAGCAGAGAGAGAGACAGACGGGGAGAGTGAAAGGGTCAGAGAGACAGACAGACAGACAGACCCAGACGATGACAGACAGAACAGGGGACAGACAGCAGACAAACAGAGACAGACAGACAAATAAGACAGAGACAGAGACAGAGACAGAGACAGAGACAGAGGACAGAGACCAGAGAACTCTACCTTTTCTAAATGAGCTGCATGAGTGTAGCTACCCCAGCATGGGGTTTGAAGTATTACTCCACCCCCCCCCCCCCCCCCCCCCCCCCCCCCCCCCCCCCCCCCCCCCCCCCCCCCCCCCCCCCCCCCCCCCCACCCCCCCCCCCCCCCCCCCCCCCCCCCCCCCCCCCCCCCCCCCCCCCCCCCCCCCCCCCTCCCCCCCCCCCACCCCCCCCCCCCCCCCCCCCCTTACAGGGTAAACATGACACCAATATAAAGAACAAGCAACTAGGATTGTAAAATAATGATACTCTTTCATTAATTATCGTCCCATTATCAATTTGCACATTAAAATCTCTATCCATATCATCTACTAGAGTCTAACGCCAAGATAAAACCACGCGTACAGGATCCGATCATATTAAAGTCTGGTCGGGGGACAACGCAAACAGCCAAAACAACATAAGCTTCTTGGAGAAGGCTCATCCGTTATATATAACCGTCTACGATTGAACCATAGACTTTGCCGTGAGATCAAATCCGGCACGTCACAGATGCATTAATAATGTTAAGCCCTTGCTAACCTAACTGTTCCGCTTGCCGTCAAACCCAACAAAAAAAACAAACAAAAAAAAACCACAAAAACCCATTTCAAACAAAACAACATAACAATACACAACAAAACCAAAATAAAAAACCAAAAACAAAAATACGTCTCGAGTGAGGTCGTAACCATCGGTTGAATGGCATAAGATATAACAACCCACTAGACTATATCTGTTTGACTGTGGGTATTTAAATATGCTACTCCGGAACCGGGACGTGCTGATGATCTAAAACGCCGCTGAGTGAGTTGCCACGGAACTTCTTTAGCCTCGCGGAGTTGTCATGACCAACAAAATAATGTTAAGAATGTTGCAGTCACACGGGCGGATCGAATGACATTGAGATGACCAGTCCGTAGCTATATAAGTGCGACGGTGCCATTATAAAAAAGCCGCTCGCGGGCAATGTCGAGTAATCAGTTATAACAACAAACCATATTAGTTTCTACAAGTGTCGTTCAGGCAGTATATACACTAAACAACACCCCAACACACAGGAAACCGCGTACGCGATTCTACACTACAGCGATATCCCCTGGCGCACGATATGTCAAAACACAAC
>JABUQX010041090.1:0-5000 GCA_015478945.1 Trachelipus rathkii | reverse complement strand
TGTCAAAAATGATGATATGTGTTGCCTTCTAATGTATATAGGATTAATTAGGGTCTGTGTTCATTTCTAGTATGCTATGTAACAAAAAAGTGATGATAAAGTTGATCATTAGTTATCTTGTTTTTAGCTAATTGTAATGAGGTGATAACTAATTGATGTATCATTGTAATATTGTTAACTGAATGTTCAACTAATGTAAGTAATGCAAAACTGGATGTAACATTTTCATTACAGTCTGAAATGATTATTACTTGAATACTTAAAAATTATTAACATTCTGATTATAAAGTAAAATTAAAATAATAATCAAATATAAAAATAATTAAAGTTACCTATGATTATACTAAAGTTACGTTAATTTTAAAATCCAAAATTGAAATCAAAATTGAAAATTAAAAAATAAAATATACTTAATGAACACAAATTAATTAAAATTAAAATGAACTTCATAATAAGTGAAGTAAATATTTTCATGTTAATAATACTAAAAATAAGTACTTTCAACATTCGGATTATATTAAAAATGAAAATTAAAAATTAAAAACTTAAAGCGAAACTAAAAATGTAGCTTCTGATTGTCAGTGAGATTAAAAATAAAAATTAAAAGATTATACTAATTAATATTAATAAAAGCTGATCAGTAATTAATATTAATCAAAGTTAATTATAGCATAGGCACGAATAAAATCAAATTAAAAAAATAAAAATTCTTAAATATTAATAAAAGCAGCTGATTATATTTTTATTATATCTAATATTTAAAACGAAATTTTCGATTTTATTTGTTCTTAAAATAAAAAATAATAACTAAAAACCCGTTACAATAAAAATAAAAAGTATATAAACGTTGTATTTTAAGAAACGTTAAATTTTAAAATTGTCTAATTTTTTTTTATGGCGTTTTTAGTTTCAAAAGAAAAAACTGACCCCTGGGGCAAAAAAAATTTTCCGAATTTGTAATGAAAATTAAGAAAATATAAAAAAATATTGGAAACTTATACTTAAAGATAAGATAGAAAAGAAGGAAATTGTTTTGTCGTAATATATTTAATAAAATATAAAAAACTTAACCTAAAGGTTATAACATGGGGAATTTTATTTTGTCATATAAAAATAAAATAAATAAAATAAAAATGATGTACAAAAAAAAAATTTTTAACAATCTAAGAGTTTAACTCTTAGAGCAAATAATCTATTTCCTCTTCTATCATCTCTAATGGTCAAAACATACTGTAGGTCTCTGGAATTCGTTTTCAGGGATCCTTTGTTGCTTTCTTCCGTCTTTTGTGTAAGAGATTGAAGAATTCATGCTTCTTTGTTCTGTTGACTTCTGTAAACTCTTTGTTCCACATCCCTCGGACCTCGGAATTGCTGGTGAGGTCTATACGACGGATCTTCTTTCTATCACTCTTGTGCCTTCAATGTTGATTAAAATCCATAAAAATCTTCTTGGAGGTTACCTCATCATCCTTGGAAGTGCTCAGAAACTTGGCACATTTCCCCCTACAGTTCCATCTGTAAGTGGTGTTACCAAAGTATCCTCTTGTACTGAATGGACAGGCTGTCCTCATGTCAGAACTGCGAAAATATGAATCCTCTTGTCTGATCTATAGAGATGGTCATATCCTCTTACTTGATTCTTGTTGTGAGTAGAATGCATCAATCTACTCCTGAGAGTATTCAGTATCTTCTGTTACAAGAAGTTTTTTTCTTCTAAGGATTCTTTTGTTCTTGGTGTTGAATCCCTCAGTAGAACATTTGTTATCATAAAAATTAGGGGGAATCCAAAAGAAGGGGTTGGAGATTCTTGATCATATTCCTGTCGATCTACTTCTTCATGTTCCATACTTGTTCTTACTGTTGTAACTTTCGGGGAATCCAATGTTTCTTGAATTGCATCTGGATTCCAAATCTCTCATCATATTCAAATGAAAAATGAAATTCTGTAATCTTTTCTACTGGAATTATCTACATTATCCCGGTGAACCGGAAATAACTTCGTTGAATTTAAACATGAAAGCATAAGCTTATTTGGCTTCTTTATTTGATTTACAAATAAAAGGACCTTCAAATCTTTTGTTCAATTTAGATCTTTCTGGTTTCTTTACAGCATTTACAAAAACATAATCGCCCACTTTCAAATCCTTGTTGCAGTTTGTGTGCTTGTCCATAGCTTTAATTGGTTTCTTTTTCGTAACTTTCTCTGCTAAGTCTCTATTGCTTCCATTCTTCCACTTACGACATCTACTCATCTGATATGGAATTTCTATTTCCGATTTACTTGCTAAAATGAGCAGACATAATCAGCAAATCTCGTAGGGAAGTCTCTTTATATATCCAGCAGGACCGGGGGAAAAAAGTGGAGAAGATCAATTGATCTATTATACGAGTAATAATTGCTATTGAGCTATAAAGATAAATAATTGACCAAATCTCGGTGAATTGTCTTTTTACAAAAATACGAAGAAATGAAAATATCTGCATTCAATCTTCAAACTACACCATTTGTACTTGTTTGTAGGCAGAATATTAACCTTTTTTATCCTCCAAGCCTTGCATAACTCTTTGAAGGCAGCTGAAGTAAATTCTGGGGCATTATCCGAGGCTAAAATTTCTGGGCTCGAATGCCGAATTACTCTTTCTTGTAAAGCTTGAGCAAATTCTTGGCTTGTTCTTGATTTACAAGCGACTAATTCGCAATATCTTGTCAAAACATCTCTGAATACGAGAATGTGTTTGGCACCGGAAATTGAACATGTGGGAAGTTTTCCTATACTATCCACATGTACTCTAGAAAACGGAGTATAAGGAAGAGGCCATCTGTTTATTTCAGCTTTTGGAGGCCTAGGACCTTTCCTTAGCACATGACACTCACTTGAGAACAGTACTCCTTTACTAACTTACTTAGATGAGGAAAAACGTATCTTTTCTCTAACTCGTTTTCAGTCCTCTGCTCCTCCATGCCCACTTCCAAGTGAAGAATGGCAATGATCTATAACGGAGTAGATCATGCTATCTGTAACTTGTATGACATAAGTTCCTTTCTAGATGCATAGTAACAGCACTTCTTATGAAAAATGTGGATAATCTTGGTTTTCCTTAGCCCACTAACTACATTCTTTTAAATCTAGGCAATTTCTCTTGTCCCTATTAAAAGTTCTTTGTTAAAAATAAAATCTTCTGGTAACATCCGTTTTTCTCCTTTGAAAAAAATAAACGTTTGAGCTTTGCTGGGTGCCTTATCAAATAGTCAGCGATGTTAGTTTTTCCCGTCTTATACTTTATAGTTGGCGAAAAACTGTTCACAAATAAATGCACGGCTAGCGACCTTTTGCTTAATACGAAATAAAAGCAAAGAGTTATTATCAGTAATATGGTTGAGGATAACCAAACACCTATTTTTAACTTCTGTAGTGAGAAAGACAAACAGCCAAAACATTCCTTTTCTATAATATCATAGTTGAGTTCACTGCCTCTTAACACTCTTGAAACGAACGAAAGTGGCTTTTCTTTGCCATCGTCCACAATTGATAAAGAACTCCCCCTATTCCATAGTCGCAGGCGTCTGTAACTATAAAAAAATGCTTGGAATAGTTGGAAAAAGTAACTGAGGTGAACAACCAATTTTCTTAAAGAGCTCAAATGCTTTTGGTTTCTTCCCTCCATTCAAACTTAAATTTTTTTATAAGTTTTATGGTTTCGCAATTAGTGCAAAGTCACTAATTAAAAAGCGAAATAACTAAAAAATCCTAATAAAGATTGTGTTTCCTTAACACTTGTTGGAAGGACGAAACTCTTCATCGATTCTATCTTTGCTGGATCTGGTGAAATTCCGTCTCTTCCTATTTTAAATCCTAAGTACAAAACCGAAGTTTGCAGAAAATGACATTTGGTCAATTTAACTCTCAATTTATTTTCTCTAAACGCAGTAAAAAACTTTCTTTAAGTTTCAAAATGTTCTGCCTTATTTTTACCCATGATTAAGACATCATCTAAATACACTTGGGCAATAGATCCTAATAAATGGTTCAACGCGACTGCATTGTCCTTAGCATAGTACTTGGCATTTCGTGCCCAAATAATAATCTTGGGGATCGCAGAATAAGCCTTCCATTGTACGAAAAGCCATTTAAATTTCTGTGTTTTCCTCCTCACTTCGAGAAATGGTAAGCATCTATCAAGTCACAGCTAGTAAAAATGACTACCTCCTAAAGGGACGAAAATATCTCTTCTATTGAGGCAATGGCTACACATCCTGGACGCTGAAAGAGTTAAAATACGATAGTTATACAACTCTTGGTTTATTAGAGTCTTTTTGGCCACTACCAGTAGAGGTATGGCGAATAGCAAGCTTTAATATATTCTTTCTTTAAAGCTTCATCTGTAAATATTAATCGATGTCTGCCAAAGCTAGCGATGTGGGAGACGATACTGTTTTCTAAATATGATCTTTTGAGCATCTGGAGTAAGTTCTATTTCAACTTCTGTAATAGGACACACAGGAACTGATCATCGTCCAAAAGCAATGACGTCCGTATTCCATTAACAAATCAAAAGTCTTCTAAATGTCAGTTCTGCTAAAAATAGAAACAATCTGCTTCTCTTTACTTAAATTATCTGTTATAATTTCTCTTATGCATTTTCAACTGTTTATCTGATAAATTCTCTGAGCAGGTTATTATACAAGTAGATCCTATCTGCTTATTCTCTATAGCAATAGCATTAATATAAATATTCTTTTATTAATCTTTAAAATCGGATGACACTTCCCTATGTTTTTATTATCTTCTCTTTAAAATAAAAAGTTTGTCACTTAGATTAATATAACTCAAAATAACGTCATTGTTCTAAACTGCATACGGACAGAGTTTCTGCAAAATAATTAATGCCCTAAGGAAAACACGTGTTATTAAACCCACTTCTTTTCACAGTTTCAAATCTTCTTTACTTCTCACGTACTGACCTTTCAAATAGCCATAGATTGAGCAGGCTGCCAATTA
>JABUQX010041089.1:32500-37868 GCA_015478945.1 Trachelipus rathkii | reverse complement strand
GTCTACACAGGCCCTTAGATTGGCCGCACAAATACCTGGAAAAATCATTGATGACATGGGTTAGAGATAGTTGTAGAGAAAGGATATATTACTCCCAGGTTTTCTGCTAGTTCGTCCCACTTCGACTTTACCGAAAAAAGACAGGCGGAAAAAAATAGAGTAGTGGGCTGACTATAGGAAAACTTCAATTCTGCACCACCAGACCGATTTCCTTGCCGAGCAATTGCAGGAAAAAGCTTGTCTCATTTAGCAGCGCGCGCAATCTTCTCATGCCTCGACCTCCTAGTGGCTTTTCACATCTTAGCGTCTCTGAGGATTCTAGACACCTAACCGCCTTCTCTACTACTAGAGGACATTATGAGTATTTAAGGATGCCACAAGGCACGACGAATTCGCCCTCTGTCTTTTCAAGAACAATGGAAATGGCTTTGTCAGGTTTGCTAGGTGTTGTTTGTCTTTTGTTCATAGATGACATACTAATTTTTAGTAAGGATATCCCTACTCATTATTCACACCTCTCCAAGGTCTTTAACGCCTTGAAAATAGCCAACCTTAAAGTAAAGCTTGAGAAATGTTCCTTCTTTAAGAGCAGTGTCACCTTCCTAGGTTTCCAAATTAGTGAAAAAGGTTTATCTCCGGATCCAGTCAAACTAGAAGCTTTAAAAGGTTTCAAAATTCCTCAGAATGTTCATGAAGTTAAGAGCGTTGCTTGGGTTCTATAACTACTTCAGAAATCTCATACCGAGGTTTTCAATAATTACACAGCCCCTAACTCTCTTATTAAAGAAAAATGTTCCATTTTCTTGGCAGTTAGAGCAACAGACCGCTTATGACACTCTGAAGAAACTTTTACTTATGGATCCTGCTCTTTCCTTTCCTGATTATACTAAACCTTTTATATTAAGTACTGATGCGTCTTCTTACGGCGTCGGTGCTGTTCTTTCCCAATTAGATGACAATGGTAGAGAAAAACCCATTGCTTTTTCATCAAAAATGATGAATAAGGCAGAGTTAAATTATAGTGTTACGGAGCAAGAAGCCTTAGCTATAGTACATGGTCTTATTAAATTCAGAACTATCATTTTTGGTTATCCTTTAAAAATTTATACTGACCATGCTGCCTTAGTTCATCTATTTCGTCATAAACAATTGTCTGGCAGATTAGAAAGATGGAATTTGAAAATTCAGTCTTTTAAGCCAGAACCAGAAATTATTTATAAAGAAGGTAAATTAAATGTTGTTCCCGATTATTTAAGTAGAAACCCTGTTCCAAATACTGGTCATCTACCTTCTTCTGGTGAAGAGGAGCAATCCATCCCCCTTCTCCTTCGAATATTACATATTCTCGTGAGACCTCTTCTCCTTCTCGTATAGGTTTACTTCGTCAAAATCCTATTCCTTTAGCTTTCGCTGATACGAGAATATATCATTTCACCAAAGATGTTCTTTTCCATGAACAGAGAAGAAATCGTAGACTATCAGAAATAATAAATGAGATTGAAAATTCTCCTGTTCCTGATAGTTGTCTTCCTCATATCATTATCAATGGTATTCTTTATTTCATTACGAAAGAAAATAAGTATTTGATAGAAATTCCTGATTCATTAATATATACTATAATATTTTTGAATCATAATACATTATCTGCTGGTCATCCTGGTGCTGAACGCACTGAACGTCGAATCAGAGAATTATACACTTTCCCTAGGCTTTCAGCTTATATTTCATTTTTCTGTAAACAGTGTATTTCTTGTATTGAAGTAAAAGGTTCGAAACCTCATCCAGTAGCTATCAATTCTTATCCTCTTCCTTTCTTACCTTTTTCTAGGGTTCATTTGGACACTATAGGTTCCTCTTCCTAAATGTAAAAATTCCGGTGCAAGGTATATTTTAGTTTTTAAAGACGCTTTAACTCGCTATTGTGAACTTTGCCCTGTCTCAACTCGTGATGGCAAGGTTGTAGCTGAAGCTCTTTTGAATAAAGTCATTGTAAATCATTCTGTTCCAGAAATTTTAGTCAGTGATAACGCAGGTGAGTTTACGTCCCAATTCTTTAATGAAGTTTGTAAAACTTGGAACATAAAGAACCGCACTATTTCCGTTCGACATCCCCAGTCCAACAGCCTTGTGGAAAGAGAAAACCGTCGTGTAGAAGATTATCTCCGTCAATATGTTTCTTCTAAACAAGATGACTGGAGTAGGTATATTTCTTTTGCTCAAATTGCTTTAAATACTACTTACAACTCTTCTATCGGAAATACACCTCATTTTTTGTTACATTTCTATGTTCGTAGGTTACCTTATGACCTTCCTAATTATGTTTCTCCGTTTGTTAATAAGCCCAATCCTCTTAAAGATCATCTCTATGATTTTAACGCGGAAATGGCTGAACGAGCAGCATCTATTCGTGATTTAGCTCGTCAAAAATTGGAAAAAGAAACATTTAGAATTGCTCAACAGCAACATTCTAAAGCCCCAATTCGTCCTATTCGTATAGGTGATTATGTCTATACACTTGCTGTTAAACCTCCCAACTTATCGCCCAAGCTTTTTAAGAAATGGGTCGGGCCGTATTTAGTTGTAGGTGTTTTGAAATATAACAAATATCAACTTCGTTGTTTAGTTACCAATAAGGAATTTGTGTCACATGTGGACAATTTAAAGATTCTCCCCATGCCTGTTGTAAAAACCGCTGACAATTCCTTTTCATCCCAATGGAAATACTATAATCCTTTACAAAATAATGTTAGGCGTGCTCCTCCACCACCTGCCCCCCACCACCTAAACGTCGTTTTCAACCGCGAAGGGGGGACAATTCAGGTGACGATGATGATGACACACCTGATAATAATGCTTATACTGAGTATGTGGTATATAGAGATGCTCCTCAACCGGTACCTAGGCATGAACACCAGCCAAGAGCTGCACCTCAAGAAACCCAACAGTCTCCAAGGCATGAACAACCACCTGTTGCACAGAGAAGACCTGAGATGTCTCCTACTGCACCGAGTGCTGTACATCCTGCACCTAGGTTGAGTGTGACTCCTATCTCCCCAGAGTCTTCACTTCCCCTATCTATGCCTTCTACTCCGAGACAAATACCACCTCCTCAGCATCAACAAACAACACAGAGAATTCCTTCCGGACATTCATCTGTGCAATCCCCTACGAATCAAAATTTTGATCCGTTTACTACCTATTCTCTGAGGAGAAACATTTCCCATAGTTCTCCCCAATTATCTTCTCCTCGTACTCCATATGCATCTGGTTCTACTTCTCTTCATAGTTCGCCTCTTCTTTCTAGAAGATCTTCTATGCATGATAGTAATTCACCATCTTCACCAGATGATCCTGATAATGGTGCTATTGCACTTCCTCCACCTATTCGTTATTACGATGAGTATCCAAATGTAGATACCTCCCCTTCTTCTCCTGAAGAAGTAAATGTTAGAGATGACAGACGTAAAGATCCTTCTTATCGTCCACATCCTCAATTCCATGGTCCTCGGGATTCTTCACCCATGCGATTGCGTAGTCATGTCAGACAGCAGTCTCCCCCTCCTGTGAATCCCGATACTCCTTCCTTTTACGAGATAGATCCTTCTACAATATCTTGGACTCCGAATCCTCGTGTAAGATCTAGATCTGTTTCCGAAGTATTGGAACAATTCCCCTATGATGACTCCCCTCCGGAGTTATATCCAAAACTTCCACCTAAACTTCCACCGAAGTTACCTCCTAAATTAATACCTAAGCTTCCACCCAAGCTTCCACCTAAATTATCTCCCAAATTTACTAGTTCTTTACAATACAATACTCCTTCATATTCTCAGAGAACTTATCCGAGAAATATATTCTATCCTTCTCATTCTACACCCATTACGGATGTAGATAATATCCCAGGTACTTCAACCAGTACTACAGTAGATCCCAAAAAGAAGGGAGCTATTCCTAAAAGAAGAAAATAATTTACAACAATTCTATATTTCTATTGAATATTTTCTACTTCGTAGATTCCAATTAGAAATAAATAAAAATTAAACAAAATACTATATAATAATAAAACCCCGGAACATAAAAATCTTTACCGTGTTCCATATTAATGAATTTACAATTCATTAAGTTGTATATATTGTATATAGATTTTTTTTTTTTGCTCTTTCATAAAAATTGAATTTTTATGTTCCACAATTAATTTTAAGTTTTCAACAAACTTATTGGTTTGATAATACTTTGTAGGTCTTACATTACATGTTTGATAACATTGTGTATGTCTTCCATGTTAAGTTTGAAGTTAGAATTAGCGACATTGTTTATGTTCTACATGTTATCAATTACACTTATGTATTTGTGAGTTCTTCTGTCGATGCAACTTACTACTGTAAGTGTTATTGTCCGTCCTATTAGGTAAATGTTTATCGAGTATGTACTTCGGTACTATTATCCGTGTCCGTCCTATTAGGTCATTGTTAAAATTAAGATACTTACGTTGTGAGTTTTCCTGTCTGTACTATCTATGTACTAGTAGTAATTGTCCAATAGGTTGTAATCGTTTATATGTTTATATGTTACTTTATATTATAGTCTTAACATGTTCCATGTTATCTTATGCAAGAAAAGAAAATAAAAATAGAAAAATTTTGAGAAAATGGAAAAACAAAAATATATGTTACGAAATGCATGATTTAATCACTATAGAATTATGTATCTGCTTTATATGTTACGCTTTAATCATACTACGTTCTTGTATGGTTTAAACTAGCTTGGATTTTTTTTTTTGCTGTTTTAAAAAAAAAAAAAAAATTTATGCACCTTAGAAAATTTTTTTTATTGTAATTCATAATAAATAGTACATGCTTTAATAAAATTAAATAAAATAAAATGCATCATCCTTTTGATTAAAATACTAACATATTTTATTAAAATACTAACTATATTATACTTTCTTTTAACGATAACAATTACTGATCGACTGACCAAAATACTTTACAACTAACTGCATTACACTTTCAATTCTCTTACTATCATCTTTGCAAAATTTTATCTTCAAATCTCGGCAGAGTATTTAAAGATGAAATTGTGAAATTGTTAGTGTACATTTGATTGACCAACAAATTAATTAAAAGATATTTTAATTAATAAGTTCCCATTGTTTAAAGTAAAGAAGGGAGCTTATATAAAGTAGTGACTTTATTCCTGCGTCAATCAAATGCGACTCTCCATTTCCACACCTTAAAATTTTGAGTCACTATTCCCTGAAATTATTCCTCGGCGGGTGTCTTTATCTTGTGATGTGATTATATTATTTTAAATTTTGTTTTATAACATTTTAAATTATATTTTATAATATTCTTTTCATTTAAATAGG
>JABUQX010041089.1:12500-17500 GCA_015478945.1 Trachelipus rathkii | reverse complement strand
ATCCCTGAAGATAGATATTAAAAAAGAATCCATGGAGTCAACTATCACAAAGGTATCGCCGGAGTCAATTATTACAAAAGCATCTCCGGAGTCAACTATTACAGAAACATCCAGAAAGTCACCTATTACAAAAGCATCCACGGAGTTAAATATTGCAAAAGTATTCCCTGAGTCAAGTATTAAAAAAAAATAACATCCCGGATTCAACTATTATAAAATCACCCCTGGAGTCAATTATTAGAAAAAGCATTACTGGAGTCAACTATTACAAAGATTGTCCCCGGAGTCAACTATTACAAAAGCATCCCCGTAGTTAACTATTATAAGTATCTACGAAGTCGACTGTTGCAAAACTTTCCCTGTAATCAACTATTATAAAAATATCCCCGGTGTCAACTATTACAAAAAGCATCCCAGGAGTCAACTATTAAAAAAGAATTACCGTAGTGAGCTACTACAAAAGCATCCTAGAGTAAACTATTACAAAAAGCATCCCTGGTTTCAACTATTATAAAAGAATCCCGGGCGTCACCCATTTAAAAAAGCATCCCTGGAGTCAACTATTATAAAGAAATATCCGGAATCAGATATTACAAAAGCATTCCTTGAATCAACTATTACAAAAAAAAATCCCCGGAGTCAACTATTACAAAAGCATATCCGGGGTCAACTATTACAAAAGCATCCCCTGATACAGCTATTTCAAAAAACATCCACTCAGTAAATGTTCATGACTGTAAACAAAGAGTAGGCTCACAGTGTTACATTAATAATCTATGGTAGGCTAGTCTAGTCACGGGAGAGCAGATTATGAGCGATTATTCCTGATGTGACGTTATTGTTCAGTCATTATGACGACACAACGCTTCCTACTATGGTTCATATAACGGGATAACTCATAATTTGTCAGATTATGAATTATAATGTGTAAGTAGGAAGGCAACTTAATATTAATGTAATGATCCAATGATAAGTGACGTAAGTAACGGTGTTACTGTGATATTGACGATGATATTACGGTGATGGTGACGTCATTGTTTCGTCAATAGAAAGATTTTAATTTTCGGAGGTTTACAAATTATGATAAATTGCAACATTTAATTTGATGAAAAAAAAGAGGACTATAAATCTTTGGAAGAACCTCATACATACATACATACATACATACATACATACATACATACATACATACATACATACAACATACATACATACATACGTACAGCTTCGACTATGATACTTACAAAGGATTAATACAATTCTGAATGCTTAAATAATACAGGAGTAGTTATTCATTATTATTATTATTATTATTATTATTATTATTATTATTATTATTATTATTATTATTATTATTATTATTATTATTATTATTATTATTATTGAAATCTTTCTAAACTACTAAAAACAGACCAATTACAAAACTTTATGGTTGATCAAGCCAAATGAGAAGAGGAGAGAGAAGACATCTTGCTGATGGGAGAGAGGGAGATCGATAGAGGAGAGAGGAGAGAGAGAGGGGAGAGAGAAGAGAGAGAGAGAGAGAGAGAGATGAGAGAGAGAGAGAGGAGAGAGAGAGACGAGAGACGGAGAGAGAGAGAGAGAAGACGAGAATTTGAAAGGTAGCCTCCACCAACAAAAAGTACTTCCAGAAAAACAGAAAGGAAAATGCACTAACTTCCTAGTATACTTAATGGTTATCGGAAGAAAGTTCGCCCCAAGGCAGGTATAATATCCCTCGCATTCCAATAGGGTTGGAGATGGCCTCTTTGGTAGCGGTGCAGGTGTCGGTGTCGGCGGTGTTGCCGTTGTGGTGCGCGCTTACTTAGTGGTGCGACGTGCGAAAAAAAATTGTGTGCTCAGACACCTGATTACAAAGTTTAAAGATAAGAAACAAACCAAAATACATCCAAATTATTTAATTGATCCCATGGAGTAATCCACTCGCAGCAGGGTAGCCAGATATCAGGGTAAGTGCGATAACATACATGCAGTCAGTATCCAACTGGGGCTATTTCACATTTTTGTGACGTTGGGTCAAGTAATATCCACAGGGGCTGTTATAACTGCTTCTATCGTGGTGCAGTAATCCACCTGGGGCTATTTAATTCTCCTTTATCATTGCTTAAAAAAAAACAAACATTTATCTGCACTTAGTCTATAAATATATGTTATTTTAAATCTTTTTCTTTAACCGGCTCTTTGGGACATGAAACATTTATTATTATTATTATTATTAATTTAGTTTTTATTTTTATTTTTATTATTTTTATATTACATTATTATTATTATGTTATTATTGTTATTATATTTATTATTATGATATTATTATATTAGATCTATTATTATATTATTATTATATTATTATTATTATTATTATTATTATTATATTATATTCTATTATTATTATTATTTTTCATTATTTTTATTACTTTATTTATTTTATTATTATATATTAATTATTATTAAATTATTTATATTATTTATATCCATTATTATTAATCATTATTATTTAATATTTAAATCATTCATATTAATCATTATTATTAATTATTATAATTATATATAATTATTAATTATTATTATTATTATTATTATTAGTCTGTATTATATTATTATTATTATTTATTATAATTATTAATTATTATTATTATTATTATTTATTATTAATTTTTATTCATTACTATTTTTTAAGCGATTTATAAACACAATTTATTATTATTATATTATTTATATATTATTATTATTATTATATATTATTATTATAATTATTATTATTTTATTTAATTTTTATAATATTATTTATATATTATATATTATTTATAATATTATTAATTCTTATTTAATTATTATTATATATTATTAATATTTAAATAATATTATTATTTTAATTATTATTTTACATTATTATTTAATTAATTTATTATTATTATTATTATTATTTATATATTATTATATAATTTAATTATTATATTATCTATTATTATATTATTATTATATATATATTATTATTATTATTATTTATTAATTATTTATTATTATCATTCATTAATGTGCTGTTGTTGTGTTGTTAATTGTGATAGTCATTAAAATACATTAATTAAAAAGAATCTGCAATCGCTATAGATCAAAATATGGCATGTCACTATGACCATTTATTTCACTTATCAAAGTAGAGCGTTAGTTAAGTAGTCGTTAGTAGTAGTAGTATAAGTAGCTAGTAGTAGTATGTAAAACATATAATAGAAATTTAAGTATGTAGGTTCTATTAAGTCAATATTTCTTTTTAGTAAGGAAAAGTTCTCAGACCTCACGGGCAGTAGCCCTAATTCTAAGCTATAGGTCGAGTAATTTCTTAACCTAAGTATCTCAGAGGCAACTAAGGGTTCGAACCCGTTGAACCTCTGCCATTAGCCGTGCACTCTGTCGCTTCTAACCGATTGAAAAGCCACTCAAGTGATATATATATAATCATATAACATATATATATATATATATATATATATATAAGGGAATATTAATAGAAAGGTATTTCATATGTTAAATTATATATTAATACTACTATAAATATTATAAAGTTATTTAAATATACAATATATTTTATATATATATAGCTTCACCGTAACAATGTTGGACTATTAATTTCCGGCAATGGACAAGGTGAACATCTAAAGAATGGTAATCAAAAGTTTATACTAATAACAATATGCCCCATAATAGCTTTAAGTTTGGAATTCGGTTAGGTTAAAGAGGTTATTATTTAAGTAAAAATGTGGAAAGTTCATAATGGTTTATCTTTATTTAAAGTTGTATTTGAACCATGGCCCATTCAGTTACCTATGGAGTTTATGTGATATTAGTAAGTACAATAGTGAATTTATGAAACAAAAGAAAGTAAAAAGAGAAAGGAAAAGAAAATATAACTGAAAAAAGAAAAAAAGAAAAGTGAAATAATATATTAAACCATTTACTATGTTCCATTATCATTATAGGAAGTGCTCAAAATGACGAATTTCTGCCTGAATGTAGTCTTCCAATCGTTCTGTCATAGATCAGCTTATTCTTCCAAAAATTACCAGATGTTTTGGGAAATTTGATGACAGCCGTTTTGTATACGCTGACGAAGTATGTAAATATCAGGAATAGGTGCTGAATAAACATTTGATTTCAAGTAACCCAGCAGATAAAGTCCATTGGATTTAAATCTGAAGCCAGCTTATAGGTTAGGCATGACCTATCCAATGATTATTGAATATTCTTTCTATTGAATATTCTAGCAACTCAGCTAATATGGGGCGGTGCACCGTCATGCATAAAAAATCCATATGCGTCCCAAAGTATCCCAGGTGGTACGTCCAGAAGTGGTACGTCTTCCAGTAGACCATATAATACATATTCCAAGGAATAAATATATAATTCCCATGTTTATCTTCCATCGAAAAAAAATGGTCTGATTAAATTGTCACTGATTATACCTGCCCAGACATTAACTCTGAAAAGATGTTGGTATCACCCATGGAAATAACCATATGGATTTTCTTCAGCCCACTGAAAAGTGCTACGAAAATTAACAATTCCATCTCTAATGAATGCAGCTTCTTCAGTAAATAAAACATAACCCAAAAAATTTGCGTCTGCAACAGACATTGTGAGAAACTGAGTAGAAACGTTTCTTCTTGGTGGAGAATCGTCTTCTTGAAGATTCGGTATTCGTTGAAGGTGGTTCGGGTGAAGCAGTTGCTGACTGCAGCTCTCCAAACTGTCATGTATTCGAAATTCTCTTGTGTTTCTATTCTTCGAACTGGTGACAGCGTTATCCTAAACGAGCATCAAAAAGTTTTTATTTTCGTTAAACAGCTTTCACACAATGCTCTTCTAGCGTTCATGAAGCGGTCTTCTAGCGTTCAACAGCTTTCATGCAGTGCTCTCCCAACGCTCAACAACGTTCATGTAGTGATCTTTCACTGTCTGACACTTGTTTTTTTAAATGTTCCTGTAGC
>JABUQX010041088.1:0-19150 GCA_015478945.1 Trachelipus rathkii | reverse complement strand
GCACGTCGCCGCGTGCCCTGTTTGTACCCTACGCCGCAGTGTGACGGGAAGAGTGCGCGTAGTTCCGGTTTGGTAGTTGGTATGTTCACTGCACGAACATTTCTCGCGCTCTTCTTTTAGTTCCATCGGGGCGTGTCGTCAAAACACTTACGGGCACATTCTGTGAGGCAGTTCATCCCGCAGTGTTGAAATTACTTAAAGGGTTATTTTTTTTCACAAAATACTTATACTCGGCGATGAATTTGTATCAGTTGTCTTATCATATGTATGTATATATAATATATATGCTGTATATATTATATATTATATATATATATATTATATATATTTATATATATATATATATATATATATATACTATATATATATATATATTATATTTATATATATATTATATATATAAATACTGTTATATAATTATATATATATATGATATTATATATTATATATATTATATATATTATATATATAATATATATATATACATCTGTTATATATATATTATAATATAATATATCTTATATATATATATATAATATATATATATATAATTATATACTATATATATATATGATTATATTTATAAATATATACGTATTATTATATATATATATTATATTATATTAGTATATATATATATATTATATATATATATATATATATCGTATATATACGTTATATATATATTATATATAGTTATATATAAGAGGAATATATTTCTTTTTTTTCTTCTTCTTACTTTTCCATCTAGTTATTTATATTTTTTTCAATTTTTTATGATTAGCTTAGATTATTAGATAAAATTGTTATAATGCTTTTAAACATAACTGGTTTTAGTCACTAATATTAGTACACTTGAGTCATAAATAATGTGTTGACACTTATTAGCTAATAAAATGTATGAAATTATCTGGTACTGCTCTACAAGATAGTTAAAACAAAATTTTGTATATATTTTTTTTTCAAGGGGGGGGGGGAGTTTTTCGAGAAAGGATTTTCACGCATTTTAAAATATTTTAAAATTGGAACCTGCACCCACATATTACGGCTCAGCTATCTCTAAAAATTATTTGCTTAATAAGTTGAAATGTTGCTAAATTTATTTATTTAAAAATGAAAAACCTAAAAAAAAACTAAATCTGGCATCTCTTAATCATGCTTACCTTACGCTAAACTAGATATGTATAGTATGAAAACACCCATTTAATAAAACTCAAAACATAAATTTACATTTTTAGAATTAATATTTCAGATCAAATTGAAACCATATTTCAGTTTGCCGTCGGACTGGAAGAATTCTAGTAGTTCAAAAGTGACATTCGGATTAAATACTTTATATTTGTGCAACAAAGAAAAATAAATACTAATAAGCTCGTATTTGGTATTAGTCATTTGCCAAAAATAATAAAATAAATAAAATATAAAATAATATGAAATAAAGTAAAAAAAAAGTAATTACAAAACTTTATTGTTCATTTGAAATTTTCTTCCAGCGACTACTGGAAATTGAATGGAACTCTCTTTCTATATATAATATATATATATATATATAATAATATGATTATAGTATATTATATATTAATATATATAGATATATTATATATAATTTATATATAATATATATTATTTAATATGATTATAATATATATATATATATATATATATTATATATATAATATAGTATTATATATATATATATAATATTTTGGAAATAACTGAAATATTATAGTAAAATATTAGATTCTATATATATATATATATATATATTTATATATATATTATATATATATTATGATAATATATTATATATATATATATAATATATATTTATTTATATATTATACTATATATATATATATAATATATATATAGATATATATATATATTATATATATATAATTATATTATATATATATATATATATATATATATATTATATAATTATATATATTATAATTATATATATATATATTATTATATATATCTATATATATATAAATTATTATATATATATACATAATAATATATATAAATATTTATTATATAATATTATATACTTTTATATATATTATAATATAATATATATATTTCTATATAAATATAGATATATATATATATATACTACTATATCTATAAATATATAATAATTAATATATGAGAGCTACGTTTCTTTAGTTCACAAATAAATTCATCAGCCAGCAGGACGTTTTCTATTAAAGTAATACACTGAATTAATTAATATTATTATCAAAGAAGAATCGCATAATTTCTTAATTTATAAAGATTAAGAAATATTGATCTAAATAATGAAAAGTCATTATTAAATTGAAAAGACTTTGTGATGAATCATGGTCCTAAATAAAGTCATTGGGAAACCAAAATATAAATTATTTTAAACAAATAAGTTAGATATATTTGATCAACGTGTGTTCTTTGCATAAAGGATTCGGGTATTTTCTGCATAAATGATTACAATTTCAACACCCTAAAATGAGATATGTCTGAGGTCTAAAGAACGGTGATTTTTAAATATATATATAATGATAATTATATATAAGTTATATATAATATATGTTATATATATACTATATTATATTATATTATAATATATATATAATATATATATAATTATAATACTATATTTAATATATATATATATATATATATATATATAATATATATATATATATATATAGTATATATATGAATATAATATATATATTTTTATATTATGTTATTATATATATTATATATAATATATAGTATATATATATATATGATATATATATATAATATAATTATATATATATATATTATACCAGACTTATTGCAAATATCTATATTTTCATCATCATCTTCATCATCATCTCATCGTATCATCATCCTCACCCCGCATCATCATTCGCATTCTTAATTCTTCATCTCACCCATGCATCATCATCTCATCATTCGATCATCTCATCATCATCACAATATCATCATATAATAGCCTTATGTCCCTATCTTCCACTGAAGGAACATAAGCCTCCTTTCATTTTCCACGAATCTCTATCTTCTGCGATGGTTATGCCAGTGATTCCATCAATTGCCTATCTCATATTGCCCACTCATGTGGTTTCTGTCTTGAAAGTCTGAGCGAATGAAGCACCAGTTCATTATTTCCTTGGATGATCTGTTGTCATTTGTTAGATACGTGACCGCCTCATTTCCATTATTTCTTTAACTGTTCCTAGGTGTCTTTGATCTTTGTCATTTCTCTTAATCTATGAGTTCCTATATTCTATCTTGCATGTATTCCCAGCATGTATCTTTCCATATTTCTTTGAGTACACCTTAATATTTAAATTGATATGGGTCAGCAGAATATTTGAGGGATGAATATTTTGAGAATATCTAATATCTAATGAATATATTACTGGCAATAAACCATCACGAAAAGTGGAAGGCTGTTCTAGATCCGCGAAATAAAACAAATATTGTGATACTCTTACTTATCTGGTCGATTTAACTCCTCTTCATGAACCACATCATTACCCATGAAGACTTGTTCTTTAACTTCCTCTGCAATTTCCGCACTGGCATCGGCATCAATCTCCACTGCCCCTTCTTCATTTGACAACTCTCAAATCTTCCATTTCTTCAACCTCAGGTTCATGGTGTCTTGTTTCTGAATTTTCATTACCTTCGAATCTACGAATTCGTTGGAGGGTTAGTGCTTTAATCATTCTTTAATGATCATCACGGCCGCGGAATCGAGGCTGGGTATTCCTGGGCATGGGTTTTTCTACACTTGTACTCTCTATTACCATGTAAGTCATCCGGGATCAAAGTTTGTTATTGTACTAAAAGTAGAGTTTTAGTAGAGAGTTTCTTTTCTCAAGTAGAGTAGATGAGGGAGGGCATTGCTTCTAGTCCGTCTCAATTCCTAAGGCCCCCTTTCCTTGCATAGAAACATTTTAAGGCTCTATTGCCATGTAAAGCCCTTTTATCAAACCATTGATATTGCTCCGATGCCAAAGCTGAAAAACGTTTACAGAATGATCTCGCATTGTGGCGAGATTTAAGCTTTGGTGATTTTCCATATAATTTTGATAACCTTCTCCCCAAGCGGTAATTATTTACCCCTGGTTAAACTTATATAGATCTTTCACCGCTGGAATCACCAAATAGATGTCACATTCAGAATTTATTTCAGCCACATACCTAGATATCCTATTCATGGTCTCGAGAATTTCGCTACAACTTACAGAACCTGGTCGAAACACAGTAAGATCCCTTTTCCATGGATGGGAAATAGACATTCGTCTCCAGTCATAGGTGGTCAAGGCCAACAAAAAGAGCAAATGTCTCTTCTGTCATCCTTCGCCTTATCAACGGTAAACATTCATTTAATTTACACCCCGAGAAGTTTTCCACTATTACACGGAGATTATATGTTGGCTCTAATGATTCACGTTCACGGTAGAAAATTCCGGTCTCACTGGATCCCACGAACAGCAATTGAATCATTTCGACGTGTTCTGTAAAAGAAAAATATTGTGTAGAATATGCAAGTGTGTTTCGTCCCCTGCACAACTCTCAAAGTCCACTCTCCTCCCACATGCGATAAGTCATCTAAAATTTTCTTAAAAAATGTACTATTATTGACTTTTTTTGAGCTGCGGGTTCGAAACGCAACCTCTTACTTCATGACCCCAATTATTTTTAATTATGTAATTAACATACCACTTGGTGTAGAAGATTATCTGTAATTATTACATCATTATTATTTTAATTTATAAATATATCTTTGTAAATTTGTAAATTATGTTGTTGTTTGAGAAACAATAGTAGAAAAAGAAATTAGGACAGGAGGGCGTCTATACTCTAAAGGATTATTCATTAAATTCTGCAAATCAAAGACACAACCCTGAGAACGGGTGAAACGTCTTAACGATGGGTCTCTAACAATTAATTTAGGAGAACCTTGTGGAACATCTCTGCTATGTCCTACAACTGATGATCTTAATATCCTACGTAAGAATAATTCTCCTTCAATATAATAGGATTAGGTAAATCTTCTATATTCGTAACTAAAGGTAAAGTGGGCAATCTATAATTGTCTGCTAAAAACTTATGTAATTGATTAGGAGATTGTATACTCCCACTTGATAATTCAGAACTTTCTTCAGAAAAATTAGGTACATTTAAAAATCCATCCTCTTCAACAAGACTAGGAATTTCTATTTCGTTGTTTTGAGGAAATACATACAAAGATGTATTGTCCCATTCCATTTCAGGTGTTTTTGGTGTTGGGAGTATCTTGAAACATTTGTTTCAGGAATGTGTATCCTCTAAACCTTCTAAAGATTTCCATCCAATTTCTGTATTTTCAAATTCAATAAATGAGTCCAATTTATTATTTTGGCAAGTTTATTAACCATCCTCAATTGTCTACCCACCTTTGATGAATCACTGGAAGCTGTATTGATCTATTTTATTTTTTTGAAAACTTGTTAGTACAACCAGGAATCATCTTCGGGTGAATTAGAAATATTAGTAATAGTCGAAAAAGTGTGTGACATTCTCCTTTGTTGCCTTGCATGAGCGTAGTGGTTATAACAACGCTCGATAGTATAATAACTTTCCTAAAGCAATTCATAAAGGCGTGAAATAATGGCAGAAAACCATGGAGAGGAAGTATAAAGTTTTGTTACAATTAACACTCAGACTTTATCGCCCTTTCCCTCGATGTAATGTTTGAATCCTCCATGCGAACAACTATCTGGGCGAATGGTAATAAACAATTTGATGGTTTTTTCCTCTCCCCCCCCTTTTTTTTTAAAAGAAATATTCGTTTCCTTTCTTTAATTTTTGGCTTTCCCATGAGTTAAATGGCGATAGTATACTTTTTGACCAGTTGAATACAGGTGAAAGAGCGACCATTGCAATACACTAATAACCCATTCTTTCAAATTGGCTCTTTACGCTTATCACCCCCCTCTATTCATCATTACCCGCTGAACATGATATAGCATAAGAATCAGTACTACCCCTCATTTATATACAGATTCTTTTTCTTTCTGCCGACCTGTAAACCCATCCAGATCCTACCTTAAGAGTGCGAATTTTTCTTCTTGCGATTCATATATCACTGCCGAACTGTCACGATCCTATTCTCGCATCTGCCGAGATTATATCCTCTAGAATTTACATCGCGACATGCGGTATCAATCTATATGCCTCCTCCAGTCAGACCTACTTGAAAAATTACCAAATCCTTCCAAATCTATAGCCCACTTTCTTTCTTCAGTCCATATTTCCTGGGAATATCTATCCACCACTTTACCACAGTAAATGAAGAATACACTTGAACTCTTCTCGTTCCACCCGCCCCTCGACGTGGATCTTGCTACTCTCGCGTTCTTAACTTTTTGACTCACTTTATTAATAAATATTGAGCATGGTCCACTCCCACACTGTATTTAAAAAACTTATTTACTTCATGACCCTTGAAAACAATAACTAAAAAAAACTAAAAATGGAAGAAGAAGAATGAAAGAATAAAGAGAATTGATGTTTGATTATTAATGTGTGAGCATGAAGACGAGAGATACCTTCAACAACTGATCTTATGTGTAGAAGGAAGAGACGCGTTTAATGTAAAACTTCGAAACTAGTATGTACCAATTGCCACCATCTTGAAATACTACTCACAGTCGCGAGCGATCACACGATTGAAACCACAGATATGTGTAACACCGGTTACTGAGTAAAATTTTAATGTTAAGCCGAAAGGTCATATTTTACTGACCTAAAAATAAATTAACCTATCTCACATAATCTCAACTTTTTAATAACCTCAAAATTTAAATAGAAGTCAAGAGTTTCTTAAATATTATTTTACTCAAAACCAGCTCCTAAGAAATTATAAGCGTTCTAACACTATGTAAATATGAACCTTCTTATAATTGACTTTAGTAAGATTCAATATAATTAAAGATAATTAGTTTATATTTATTTTTATTCATAATTACATGTATATTATAACAATATATATATTATATAGTATATATATATTATATATATATTATAGCTATATATATATTCACCCAAATATTTATTTTATATTACTATATATATTCATCTATATATCTTCTTGTACTATTAATTTATATGGTAAAATCAACGCTGTAATATATATATTATAGTGATATAGAGCCCCTATTTATATATTTTATCATACTATTATAGTTATGTATATATATTTTTATAAATAACTATATTATTATTTTTATAATATCTATATATATATTAATATATTATATATTTATTACCTATATATATAATACTATTATATATTATTATACTATATATATATATTTTATATATATATACTATAATATATATATATTATTATATTTATAATATAATTATCATATATTGTTATAATATTAATTATCAGTAAGGTTATATTATCAATTATTTGATTTATCAGTATTAATTGGAAAAATGCGTCGCATATATTTATTTCGTTACGGGTCACCGTGCATATATGCAAGCGCAGTCGATAGATCATAGCTTTTCACCCTAACCTCATATCCCGTTGGCATCCAAACAGACGTAGGCTTGTATAACGTCCCAAAGGTGTAAGACAATAGATAGCATCATCTAAACTACAAAAATTATTTTCCTCTAGGGTCAAAGCATATTGAACGTCGCAATCTTATCCGAGTAAACGTTTTGCAACGTCGTTGTCTACAGACGCATTTCGGCCGTCGTTTGCAATCATAACCGGTCCAGTTGGATGTTGCTTTTACGCACGACTCAATCGCGCCACTTGCAAATACCTGGCAGGCGATTACTTGTGCGGCTCTGTTTCCCTGGTTGGCCTCAGCATCAAGGCCCGTACATGCTATTCACGCCCACATACAGTACCCCAACCGCCGACTACACCTTTAAGATACTCCCGGCGCCCTGTTCGTGACTTTCTTTTTGGTCTTCTATTCCCCCTAAACTTAAAACGAGTAAATCAATAATCAGTGACGATGAACCCTCTTTCTACCGTTTGCGGCCGTCTCAATGTAAAGGCAATCCAGAGCGTGTATCAGGCCTTTATGCTGTACCACCCGATTCTCTCAAAACAGTGGACTTTGCTGATAGTTTTCCAGAAGGTATACTGAACTTTGCCAAAACGCCGGTTTTCTGGTGGATATATTATTTTTCCAAATACCGCATATAATATCCGCTATTTTGGGTATATTCGATTGAAGTACAGTTTTTCTGTTTTCAAATTATCAATTCACTTTGCAACACCTTTTATGACCCCCGAGGAATTATATGACTACTACCCTGATATATATATCTGAGTATGTTATATTAATATATAGTAATTTATATTATCATATATATAGGGGTGAGTACATTATAATATATAGTTCATACTATATCAGAGTATACTACTGAATATTATATAAGCGAAGAGGTCTTGCAACATTTTGTGCAATTCAAATTATTCTAACATATATAATTTATTAGCGCCGTTTGTGGCGTTTGGGTCTCGCCGTACCCTTAATCTATTTCTAAAAACGGAAAGTTTTTATTTTATAGATATTCATTTTCCTCATATATATATAATATATGACTATATATATATATATATATATATATATATATACTATATATATATATAGTATGATATGTATATATATACTAAGGTGTTATATTCCATAGTGATATATATCTATATATATATTATATATTTCATGTAGGGGGACCTTGTTTTCCACCCACACTGATATCTTTACATAGTGGGAGTGTCAGCGTACAATATAATGTACAACTAGAAGAACATCAATTCAGTAATGGAAATGTGTGTTGTTTGTTCAATGGGTATTTGAACCGTTCTTAGCACTGAAGTTAGCTATCTAACTTCTTTTTTATTTCTTCTTATATTCGTTATTCTCTTTTTTTTTTTTTGATCTTTTTTTCTCTTCTTTTCTTTTCTTCTATATTATTTATTTTTTTCCATCCAGATACAAAATTGAGATATTATATAAATTAATTATTTATATATCAAAGTTATGTCATCATTCTGGAGATTTAGTAGGTTTGATCTGGAGTGTCATTGTGAACTCAAACTTTACTATAATTCGACCGTGTTGCAGTTGGGTGTACAATTGCTTTCCACGCACCAGGTCTGAGGAGTTATGGTGAGATTACTTAGCCTTTGTAATTGGGTCATACCATGGTAAGTTCATTAATTCATCTTAGTTGTAACGGTGGATTAGCATTGGGTGTTAATTGGACTATATTTGAATATAGAAGTTTAGATAAATATACTAGGGTTTGATATGTGTTAATAGTCTGATATTTTGCTTTGTCAGATTCTTTATCATCTCAATTGGTCATAGTAATAATCTACGACAGAGCTTGGATCACGAGATTAGTTTCAGGAATGATCTCCCATCTCCTATTGGAAATTCTCCTCAGGTTATACGGGTCATGTTTAAGATGTCATGTTATGTAATTTTAGAGATTTTTGTTTTTTAATCTTCCGGGATACATCCGAAACAACTATAAGATGTTATTCTTCTGCGCGGTCCTACAAGCAACCTTGGGTATCCATAGTTCTAGTTGGTAAAGAATTACTATGACAATTCATTTCTCAACTGATTAAGTCCCTGCACTATTCCTCGTCACGTATCAACATCTCCCCGTCCCATTAACTGTTTTTACTCTCCAGTGAACTACAACACCCAAGTACACTCAGTGGTTAATATGCACTTTTAGGTGCCTCAAGGAAACAAGTATTATCTATGCTATTAATGTTACCCTAATATTATATTAATATTCAAGTATCTTAAACTCGAGAATTCATACTAGTTATACAGTATCTGATTACCCAGCTCCTAGTCAAGTTCGTGTGCCTAGCTTGAATATCTAGTATCTCTTTTATTTTTTTTCGATGTAAGAAGAAGTTATTTCATTTGAAGCGAAAGAATGTTTATTTTAATTAATCAAATTCTATTATAATATTTATTAAGGATCTTTTTCTGTAATCTTCTTATTAATATACGATATTAAAATCGCCTCCTGCAAGTGTCAGTGTTGGGCCTGGACCTAGCGCATTCCCTGTTCTCCTCTGCAGCATTAATCATCACTACACAGAAGTTAACTAATCAATACTTCAACATATCTTAATAACATTTCTCAAATTTAATTTATCGGTATTATTTATATTATAATTATCATATGCACTAACATCTGTTGTGCCTTATTATTAGTATATCTATTTTTATTGTCGTTTCTACAACCCCCTTTCCTCAGTTTGATGCAGAATGGCACAGTAATCCTGTCCATACAAATCTCTCGAGTGCGTTAACTGCCATTAGCATAACTTAAACATAGGGACTAAATGGTCCGTGAGGTTAATTCATCCGATGATTATCCCAGAGAAGACGTAAATTGTGTGAGAGTGAATCTACAATCTTATTCGATAAATATCCCCCGCTGATCTTACAACTTTCGACTAAGCTCAGATTCAGATATTATTACTAATTCAGCTAAGAAGAGGGGACTAGAATGAACTCAAGAATAGGCCCTTTATATTTATTATACAAAGGTACTTTCATTATTTCGACTACATTATCTTCTTCGGATGAGAAATTTCCAGTTTGTTAATTTGAAATCGTTGGAGTTTGCGATCAACACATTCGCCTCATCCTTAATATTCCTTTTCTTTCGTATCATTTAATTTTATTGTGGGTGCTTTTATATCCTTTTATTTTCGTGGATTATGTGTTCGTTTGGGATAATCTTTGGACGGTTTTGGCATCATATTGACTCAATGCTTTACTGCAAGTTCTACCTATGTCTATTACCCAACTTCTAGTCTCTTATTCAATTTGACCACTCTAGGGTCTTGTTAATATAATTCTATGGTTATTGAATCCAAGTGATGCTATTTAGTGTGGTAGATGCAGTGTTCCATTACCATCACTTGAGCTTACTTCTAATCTTGTTCCTAAACGTATGAATCTTAATTAAACAATTACAGTTATATTAAATTCAGTTCTTTACAATCGAAACTGCGTACTTTTCCTTCAGGCTATCTCTTTTGTGTTGAGTGTTTTTTCACAAGCAATTCTAACTGGCGCATCGGTCAATTAAGGGATCCGCGCGGTCCTCTCCTTATTAGATACTTCTATCTGCTGGGATCTTCTTAAATCCTGAATGGCTCTTCAGGAGGATATACCACGCTTTCATCGAAGTCGATGTCCAAATTGTGACTTTAAGTGGTTCAATCTTATTATAACCATTGATCCTTTGTGGAATCGACAAAGACGGTTCCATGTCGTTTTATATTTTTTCGTGTTGATGATTCTTTCCTTGTCCTTCAAATTTTCATTATCATTTTCATCTTGTATTTCTGACTTTAGATATCTATTACTGGTGTGGCGTATATAGACGGTAAGTCTGCTCTTCTTTGTCTACATCCTTGTAACATTTATCACTAAAAATTAAGTGGCGGCCATACGACAACTGATGGGAACTCGTGTTCCTGCTGCACATTTCCTGTCCTGATTGTGATCAGTTCACGGCAGCATATATATTCATCTCACATCGCAAATTTTTACACATTCCCTTCCCTTTATGTTGCTTTATGTGCTGGATTCGATTCAGTTTAATCAATTAAGCTTTCCTTTTAATTTGCGTGTCATGATTCATCTCCATTAAATCTAAATTTTCATGAGAACTATGGATCAACGCTTTTGTTTCTACTTTGGTTTTTTTTTCAAGTGATAGATGCCCCGGAGTCACTCACTAACTCCAAAAAGAGATAGGATGTATGTTAGGACAGGCGGAATAATGGTACTTTACTCAAATTGGTCTAATACCATATCTATAGTTTTACTGAGGTGAGAAGTGTTCGATGAAAATTATTCCATTAACCTCGTACTCTTACTGATTATTATCTGCGGCCGTAGCATGTATACAGTTAGGTAGATTGATAATATCATATCTGGCTCGAGATGCCAATGTTCTATACTTCTTTGATTCTGTTTATAACTATTTTCTGGAAAGGAAGAATGAAAATGCTGGATCTTTGGAGTTCAGGGATGTATCTTTGGGACCGCTAGGCTTTTCTTTGCTAATTATCTGTGGTTAATTATAATGGAGTTTAAATGCCGAGATATAGATTAAATTTCATCAGTAGAAAAAGATCTTATATTTCGAGGGCCCACTCTAAAATCTAGGTCCGAACGTTTTGCCACGGTCTTTTTTTTCGATACCTCGCATAATCGCTCCTTAGGCACATACGCTTCCCTTTCCAATCATGTACAATGAAGGATGGGAGAGAGTAGAGTGAGGAAAGAATATCAGACACATGTACGTCACGTCGGAAAGGTAAACCGCGCAAAAACCTACCAACTTGCTCGCGTGGGCGTGATCAACGTAAATACCCCCGTTGTTACGTTTATAGAGTAAAGAATAAATGCAAGTCCATTGCTCGCACTCTGAACAACGCAGTAACGGATCTACTTGTGAATCCTTCCGAGTGAGCGGTGAGACCAAGAACATAAGCAAATCTTGCACAGCCCATCTCTGTGTATCATACTTGATGATCACGGCGCTGATAGAATCTCCCTTGGCCCCATAGCTAAAATTCAACCCATTAGAGAGATACCATGGGTGGTTGGGGAAGACCATCCTAGTGTATTTGCCATGAAAACCACTCCCCCCTGCCCAGTCACCACTTTAGCGATATCCCTGGAGGGAAATTTCAAAGAATGCTCTTCTAAATTGAAGTAATAGTTTTGTAGGGACAAGAAATATATCTGAATACTATGAGATCGGCCTCTGACAACCCTAACCTTCTACAGCCTAACTATAGGTCGCTCCGATGCATCATATATTTATTATAAATCCGGTGACACCTTGCGACTTCACCACAACACCATGATCACCTGTGTGTGGCGTGTTATCATCTATTTCTTGCGCTAGTCCTCGGATGTTTACCAGCCCAAATGTGTTTACAAAACTCATTCAATGAATAAAGCAATCTTCTTAGATTTAAGAAGATTGAGACAGCTCTTAATTTTCTCTTTATTCCCCATCTTAGTAAGTTCTTCCCAGCTTTGTAGCAGTACAAAATAGAGATGCATTCGTATTACCCAGAAGTAAAGTTGAGTGTGTAACATCAATACTGAAACTAGATTAAAAAGAAGACATTGCCTTTGATATCACGGACTTTCGAAGGTCCGTGATATCAAAGGCAAGACCATAATCCCTGAGGATGGCAATGTGTTGGCTAGTGTCTCTTCTTCTATTGGTAATAACACTGTACCCCTCCCAGAACGTCCAGGATTTACTACGTTCCCATTTAAACGTTTTCTGAGTGTTTCATATGGTACTTTATTATTAGTTGCTGCTGACCGAAGAGACATCCCTTCTTGAATGAACATCAATCATGGCTTTGGCCACATCATCCTGGCTGTAAATGATTCTTGTGCCCTCTTTCTTGTTATGGTGACGTGGCTTCTGTAAGTTGAAGAATAAGAAAACAAATCATTGCTAAAACCCACTCGCATTCAATTATTTTCAAAAAAGTGAGTGACCCACCTTTTTGCCCCAGAATAAAATATTATATGTTTTTGGCTTAAATTTATACTTCAAATCCAGCTCGCCGCCATATTGTGAACGTCTAACTGCTTACCCTTCAGGGATGTTATTAATGGATGGTCTTGCGTAAATATTCGTAAGTGTTAAGATTTTTTATGCTCCAATGACTAGTTTTTTTCTGAATCTCAAATTACAAAGGACCATCACATCAATAGGTAATGATTTAACAATAGTAGGAGACGTAATTATCGTAGTTAATAACCTATGATTAATGTAATTGTACTAATTCCAAACCACATCTTTAAACTACATTTATTTAATCAAAATAATAATATTTTAAATTTCGATAAAATTTAAAATAAATGATTAATTAACAGAAAAAAATAATTGGATTTGAAAAAAAAGAAGTATTTTGGCCAACACTGTGTGAATCCCATATAGCACCTAGGTGGGGGTCCCTGCCCCATGCCGCATGCCCGACGATACTATATATAATACACATCTTATAACTATATCTAACCCGTTGTAATTAGTTACTATACTATTAGTAGTGTATATTATAATATTTTATATATTTTATTTTATCTATACAAATTATAACTAGTACCTATATATATGTATTATTATATTACTATACCTTTATATATTATATTATTTAGTATATTTTATTATACAGCTGATTGAATATTCACGCACGCACTACACCACTACGCGTTGATTTTAGTAGGGTATTCAAAGTGGTGGCCTGAATTATTCAGAGTAAACCGTGCGACACACTATATTTACAGTTAACTAATAACTTTTTTTAACACAATAACCAAACATTGGGTGTGCTGTCGATAAGACTGTTTAATAGGTCGTAAAAGCGTGTCGATACTTACTACGAGAGATTACTCTTTCTATGATTGCGGATGATTTGAAGACTATTATGACATATTTATATAAAGATTGTTTTAATTGTAGAAAAGTTGATTAGAATATTACATTCACAAATTGGTAGAGTAGACTTTAAATGCATTTTTCGATGTTGTTATTTTCTTTTTGCAAAAACAGGCCTGCCTCCCACAGTGTTACAAAATCATCTGTCATTTAAGTGTGGGGTTCCAGGACACAAGATGTTTTTCTTAGCGTGGGTGATTAAACGTCTAAAAGTGAGCCCCAAAAGTTTTTAGTATGCATAGAAGCGGCTTTTCAATACCGCCTCACTCGGCGTTGTCGTGTCGTAGTACTTTGTTATAAATGGGTGTCCACTGCTTATGAGATGTTTTTGAATGGCTTCCCTGATGTTCGATCCCAGTCACGCTTTTTGCGGAGTTTAAAAGTGTATGTCAATTGTATTTGTGTTGGTTAATAGTCGCTCTAGATGAAATCATTAGTTTCTGCTAATGACATACTCAGCAAGAGTACAGTTTAGAGCAGTGAAGATTTGGTTAAACAACTGATAAATTATTATGAAAAGTGTAGTAGGTCATCTCTGAAGGTTTTGAAAATTAACGTTTTATGTAGAGATTATGCTTTGGAGTAGTTAGTCCTTACTATCAGATGTATGGTAAAGGCAATTTAATGATTTTTTATATGAGTGCGTATGAGGGCTGGGTTTAAATAAGAAATGTGTTAATGGGGGAGTAGTGTGGGGTATATAAATTTATTTTTTGCTTGTTTGTATTGAAGTGAGAAATGTTTTTTATGAAGTAGGTACAAGGGAAGACTGTTGAAAATATAGTAACATAGCCATGGTTGCTAAAGTGACAGAGAGCTCAACATTCGAAGGGCTCTAAGAAAAACAAGGAAAGTGTAAAGAACACCGTGATTTTGTGTTGGGTGAAGTGGTAAAAGTATATAAGTCTAAAATTCCAAAAATGAATATAGGAAGGGTCTCAAAATAGAATTTACGATACAACAACGTAAAGCATAGTGGTATTAATCCCCGGCATAAGTAGTGAGTGTCAAGAGGTATCCGGTAAGGTTTATGTTAGTTGGATAAGAGTTCACTCCACATGGTAATTTTATGTTTTGCGATGCATAGAGTTTGATGAGAAATTTTTGTATAAGTAATTGTGAGAGTGGTGGCTTATTGGTTCAGTTTGAAAGACCAACAGAGTGAAGTTAAATCCTCTAAATATGATAATTTTATATATTATAATTTTTGTGAAATGCGAATAATATTTGGTTTGAGAAAATCTTCCCCTTCCTGGGAAATCATGATGCCTCGATCAAGATTGCTTTGAACTGTCACTTCGTCCCACGGAAATTCGTTTTTTCCCCAAAAACCATCAAAAATATTAATTTTATTTATATTATTATTATTAGTTCACTTATCTAACTACACATCCCATAAGGAGTTGATTGGTCATTTCTTGCTAGTTTACCGAATAATTTCATTAAGGGTTCATCTTAAAAAATTCATTCGTAATTTTCATATGTAAACTATCAAGTGCAACTCTAAAAATTATATACAAAAAACATTAACTCCCCTATCGGTTTTAACGGTAACATTTTTATGTTTTGATGTGATGTTTGAAAAATTAATTTTAAGATGACGGTAACCTTACATAAAATTTAGAAATAGCATTACTATTTGTTCCTAGCTTGTTGGTGAATGTTTGAAGCCGCAGAGTATACTAGAAGAGTTACGGATTCTAAATGTAAAAATATTTGCTTCAGGAAGCAAGAATAGGTCTTATAATCTGGCCTTATTTGCGAAGGGTTGAATATTATCAGGGCTGGAGCGGGATGCTCTAAATATAATTTTAGGGCTCTTCACCTTAATAACTGATTATCGTAAGCCATGCAAAATGCCCTAACCAATTTCTTACTGAAAATTAACTTAATTTTATATTTATTGGACATTAATATTATTAATTATTTTTAAATTTATAAAAGCTATAAACTTTTTAGGTTTCTTTATTACTATGTCTGGCTTATGATTATTTTTTTTTACTTCTTTGCCTTCTTATTGAATGTTTACAGTTCATTTCTCTATTTTACCCTATACATTTTTCTAAATCCATTCCTCCCTATTACTACTCTTAAATATTTTAAAACTCAGTACAGTTCTTAATATTTTCTCCCCTTATTTCTCTATTCTACCAAACGGATTTCTCCGCCACCTAATGGGTTTTCTTTTAAAAACATACCCTGGATAAATCGCAAATAAAAATTTGTTTTAAAATGTTCCCACATTTTAAACAATTTTGCTTTAATTAATTCTTCTCTTATACTAATCATTTGGAAATCTAAGATCCATTCCTTGCCTATAATTGCCAATTTTTGACCCCGCCATTCACATTCAGGCTGCCACAAATTTATTTTAAATTTAATTTAATATGGTCACAAAATTTATATTTTTTTCTCTTTTATGTAGTATATTATATATATATATATATTATATATCATATATATATATATACTTAATATATATTATTATATATTATTATATATATAATTATATATTATTTATATATATAATTCATAATAAATATATATATATATTATATATATTATTTATATGAACGCTGTGGGCGTGGATTTCACCTTACAGGACCTCATGCGAGAGACTGCGTTGGTCAATGTTCCGCGTAGCCGTCAGAGTTTATATTCTGGGGGGGCAAAAAATTTAAAACTCGGCTGCGAACTCGTTGGTGGCTCTCGGGTATAGCCGGCTAAAGTTCGATTTCCTTAAGTCCTCTTATCTCTTGAGAAGGGGATAAAGCACGTTAAATGGAAGTATATATATATTATTATTATATTATATATTATAAATTATATATATATAATTATATATATATATTATATATATAATATCATATATTATTATATTATATTTATAATTATATCATATATATATATATATATAAAATTTATCTATATAGATATATAATAATATTATATATATATTATATATATATTTATTATATATATATATTTGATATAATATTAGCAATATATATATATTATATATTATAATATATATATATATATATCTATATTATAATATTATCTATACACTATTATATATATAATACATATATTATATATTTAAATATTTATATTATATATTATATATATTATTATATTATATATTATATATATAAATATATAATATATATATATATTATATATATATATATATATATTTATATAGTGCCGTGCCCCAACCTGACATACTCTTGACTTCAACACTTTCCAAGTCTAGAGAGAGTAAATCTAAAGTTGTCAAATTGGCAGCCACCATCAATGAAAAGAGGGGATAGCAGTTTACTTTGACTACTTTAAGTTTCTTTCTTCCCTTCTTGGAAAGTTATGGAACAAGGCTACTTGTTGCTCCACCTAAGACTGAAACAATAATAATAATTTTAATAAATTTCTAGTATTTATTTGCGCTTTATACACAACTTAAAAGAAAATTAATTTAATAATAACAATGACTAAGCAATAAGCATTAAATTATAATGAAAAAGAAAATTTGCTGACAATTTTTTTTACTTCTTTGTGGGCCATGGAGTGAAATTACATGACAAGTCACATTGTTGTAAGAAAATTCATAAGATTCACTCCAAGGCCACACATTTCTTCGATATATGTGTTCCAGAATTATCAAGTTGGAGTGCATGTAATAGTGAAACATGTGGTATTCTTTGGAAAGGTTGGGAACATATAAAGGATGAGACTATGTCGCGCGTGTCGTGTCGTGTCGTGTCGCACGTGCTCTCCCAAAAGGCGTATGTGTATGACTAGATTCGAAAAAGTGTCGCACTGGAAAAACCATAGTATAAGGGTATAGAGTTGTACAGTATTGAAAGGGATTGAAGAAAGTTAGCGATAACAGGAGGAGAGTCGACAAAGCGTAAAAATCTTTAGATGGAGCCACCACCAGATGTCTGATACGAGCACCCCAGATGTCTTGTCTGCAAATCTCCTTTAACAAGGAAAGCCCACATTTAATCCAGTAATAAGAGAGCAAGCAAAATGATAGAAGTGAACATTTTTAAAGGCGCCTCAAAATTACTAAATTTGCTTAATAACAGAGATAATGTCATCCGTGGAAGACCACAAGAACATTATGCCCTTGTTGAATAATGTGCACCTAAGGAAGGAGATTGATTTGTCTGAGACAGTGCAACTGTGGCATTGTAAATAAATTATAAAACAAGACTGAAGAAAGTGGGCATGCTTCCCGTGGAAAGAAAAATTATGTTTTCGAGTATATAAAATTTCATTCACAAATTCTAATGCAGGCTTCAATTCTAGGAAATCTAGACCATGAAATATAAGAATTGGAAGTAGATAAGGAAGTAAAGTAAGATTTTTTATTTTTTTGGAAGGGGGGAAGAATTAATTACTCCCTCTGAGAGTTAATTTTTTGGAATTGTTCTGAGACTGAAGGAGATTCTGTTAGTTATTAGTTAAACTTAAAGTTTAAAAATAGGTTAGATTAGTATTTAAATGATTGCTGCTTATTATATTTAATGTTTGTTTTTATTGGAGTATACATATTACTTGCTCCAGTCAGAGGAGAATCAAATGTTCAAGCGGCAGTTTTTTT
>JABUQX010041087.1:0-10695 GCA_015478945.1 Trachelipus rathkii | reverse complement strand
TTTTCGTTGTTAACTCTCTCTCCACATCTTCGGTTTTATTCTCTTCAACAGAATGCTTCGTAGTTTCTTGGTAGTCTACTTCATTTGATTTTCCAGTTCTATTTATAATCTCAGATTCGGAAGCTGATTCTTCAATATTAAAAGTTTTCGTTGTTAACTCTCCCACCATATAATCTGTTTCATTCTCTTCAACCAAATTTTTCGTACTTTCTCGTTGGTCTACTTCATTTGATTTTCCGGTTTGGTTTATTATCTCAGATTCGGATGTAGATTCTCTAAGATTCAAAGTTTCCGTTGTTAACTCTCCCTCCATATATTCTGTTTCATTCTCTTCAACTAAATTCTTCGTACTTTCTCGGTGGTCTACTTCATTTGATTTTCCGGTTTGGTTTATTATCTCAGATTCGGAGATAGATTCTCTAAGATTCAAAGTTTTCGTTGTTAGCTCTTCCATGTATTTTGTTTCATTATTTTCACCCATTTTCTTCGTACTTTCTCGATGTTCTGCTTCATTTGATTTTCCGGTATTGTTTATTACCTCAGATTCGAAAGTTGTTTCCTCAAGATTCAATGTTTTCGTTGATAACTGTCCTATATATTTTGTTTCATTTTCTTCAACCGAATGCTTCGTACTTTCTCGGAGGTCTACTTCATTTGATTTTTCGGTTTCGTTAACTACCTCAGATTCGGAAGTTTGTTTTCCAATAATCATTGTTTTCGTTGTTAACCTTCCCTCCATAAATTCTGTTTCATTCTCATAAACGAAACGCTTGGTACTTTCTGTATGGTGTACTTCATTTGATTTTCTGGTTTGGTTTATTACGTCAGGTTTGGAGGTTGCTTCTAAAAGATTCAAAGTTTTGGTTGTTAACTCTATTTCCATATATTTTGTTTCTTTTTCTTCAACCGAATGCTTCGTACTTTCTCTGTTTTCTTGTTCATTTGATTTTCTGGTTCTGTTTATTACCTCAGATATGAACGTTGATTCTCCAATGTTCAAAGTTTTCGTTGTTAACCCTCCCACTATATGTTCTGTTTCATTCTCTTTGACCAGATGCTTCGTACTCTCTCGGTTGTCTGCTTCGTTTGATTTTGCAGTTTGGTTTATTGTCTCAGATTGTGAGGTAGATTCTCTAAGATTCAAAGTTTTCGATGTTAACTCTCCTTCCATATATTTTGTTTCATTCTCTTCAAGCGAATGCGTCGTACTTTCTCGGTGATCTACTTCATTTGATTTTCCGGTTCTGTTTATTAGCTCAGATTCGAAAGTTGTTTCCCCAAGATTCAATGTTTTCGATGATAACTGTCCTATATATTTTGTTTCATTCTCATCAACCAAATGCTTGGTACTTTCTCGGTTGTCTACTTCATTTGATTTTCTGCTTTGGTTTATTGCCTCAGATTCGTAGGTTGTTTCTAAGAGATTCAAAGTTTTCGTTGTTAACTCTCCTTCCATATATTCTGTTTCATTTTCATTTACTAAACGCTTCGTACTTTCTCGGTTCTCTAATTCATTTGATTTTCCGGTTCTGTTTATTACCTCAGATATGGATGTTGATTCTCCAATCAAAGTTTTCGTTGTTAACTCTCTCTCCACATCTTCGGTTTTATTCTCTTCAACAGAATGCTTCGTAGTTTCTTGGTAGTCTACTTCATTTGATTTTCCAGTTCTATTTATAATCTCAGATTCGGAAGTTGATTCTTCAATATTAAAAGTTTTCGTTGTTAACTCTCCCACCATATAATCTGTTTCATTCTCTTCAACCAAATTTTTCGTACTTTCTCGGTGGTCTACTTCATTTGATTTTCCGGTTTGGTTTATTATCTCAGATTCGGATGTAGATTCTCTAAGATTCAAAGTTTCCGTTGTTAACTCTCCCTCCATATTTTCTGTTTCATTCTCTTCAACCAAATTCTTCGTACTTTCTCGGTGGTCTACTTCATTTGATTTTCCGGTTTGGTTTATTATCTCAGATTCGGAGGTAGATTCTCTAAGATTCAAAGTTTTCGTTGTTAGCTCTTCCATGTATTCTGTTTCATTATTTTCACCCATTTTCTTCGTACTTTCTCGATGTTCTGCTTCATTTTTCATTGATAACTGTCCTATATATTTTGTTTCATTTTCTTCAACCGAATGCTTCGTACTTTCTCGGAGGTCTACTTCATTTGATTTTTCGGTTTCGTTAACTACCTCAGATTCGGAAGTTTGTTTTCCAATAATCTTTGTTTTCGTTGTTAACCTTCCCTCCATAAATTCTGTTTCATTCTCATAAACCAAATGCTTGGTACTTTCTGTATGGTGTACTTCATTTGATTTTCTGGTTTGGTTTATTACGTCAGGTTTGGAGGTTGCTTCTAAAAGATTCAAAGTTTTGGTTGTTAACTCTATTTCCATATATTTTGTTTCTTTTTCTTCAACCGAATGCTTCGTACTTTCTCTGTTTTCTTGTTCATTTGATTTTCTGGTTCTGTTTATTACCTCAGATATGAACGTTGATTCTCCAATGTTCAAA
The DNA here is from genome assembly GCA_015478945.1 of Trachelipus rathkii. Classification (NCBI taxonomy): domain Eukaryota; kingdom Metazoa; phylum Arthropoda; class Malacostraca; order Isopoda; family Trachelipodidae; genus Trachelipus; species Trachelipus rathkii. Next base: position 8,182 of record JABUQX010041087.1, on the reverse strand, counting down.
GTTTTCGTTGTTAACCCTCCCACTATATGTTCTGTTTCATTCTCTTTGACCAGATGCTTCGTACTCTCTCGGTTGTCTGCTTCGTTTGATTTTGCAGTTTGGTTTATTGTCTCAGATTGTGAGGTAGATTCTCTAAGATTCAAAGTTTTCGATGTTAACTCTCCTTCCATATATTTTGTTTCATTCTCTTCAAGCGAATGCGTCGTACTTTCTCGGTGATCTACTTCATTTGATTTTCCGGTTCTGTTTATTAGCTCAGATTCGGAAGTTGTTTCTTCAAGACTCCATGTTTTCTTTGTTAACTCTCCCTCCATATATTCTGTTTCATTCTCATCAACCAAATGCTTGGTACTTTCTCGGTTGTCTACTTCATTTGAATTTCTGCTTTGGTTTATTGCCTCAGATTCGTAGGTTGTTTCTAAGAGATTCAAAGTTTTCGTTGTTAACTCTCCTTCCATATATTCTGTTTCATTTTCATTTACTAAACGCTTCGTACTTTCTCGGTTCTCTAATTCATTTGATTTTCCGGTTCTGTTTATTACCTCAGATATGGATGTTGATTCTCCAATCAAAGTTTTCGTTGTTAACTCTCTCTCCACATCTTCGGTTTTATTCTCTTCAACAGAATGCTTCGTAGTTTCTTGGTAGTCTACTTCATTTGATTTTCCAGTTCTATTTATAATCTCAGATTCGGAAGTTGATTCTTCAATATTAAAAGTTTTCGTTGTTAACTCTCCCACCATATAATCTGTTTCATTCTCTTCAACCAAATTTTTCGTACTTTCTCGGTGGTCTACTTCATTTGATTTTCCGGTTTGGTTTATTATCTCAGATTCGGATGTAGATTCTCTAAGATTCAAAGTTTCCGTTGTTAACTCTCCCTCCATATATTCTGTTTCATTCTCTTCAACCAAATTCTTCGTACTTTCTCGGTGGTCTACTTCATTTGATTTTCCGGTTTGGTTTATTATCTCAGATTCGGAGGTAGATTCTCTAAGATTCAAAGTTTTCGTTGTTAGCTCTTCCATGTATTCTGTTTCATTATTTTCACCCATTTTCTTCGTACTTTCTCGATGTTCTGCTTCATTTGATTTTCCGGTATTGTTTATTACCTCAGATTCGAAAGTTGTTTCCTCAAGATTCAATGTTTTCGTTGATAACTGTCCTATATATTTTGTTTCATTTTCTTCAACCGAATGCTTCGTACTTTCTCGGAGGTCTACTTCATTTGATTTTTCGGTTTCGTTAACTACCTCAGATTCGGAAGTTTGTTTTCCAATAATCATTGTTTTCGTTGTTAACCTTCCCTCCATAAATTCTGTTTCATTCTCATAAACCAAATGCTTGGTACTTTCTGTATGGTGTACTTCATTTGATTTTCTGGTTTGGTTTATTACGTCAGGTTTGGAGGTTGCTTCTAAAAGATTCAAAGTTTTGGTTGTTAACTCTATTTCCATATATTTTGTTTCTTTTTCTTCATTCGAATGCTTCGTACTTTCTCTGTTTTCTTGTTCATTTGATTTTCTGGTTCTGTTTATTACCTCAGATATGAACGTTGATTCTCCAATGTTCAAAGTTTTCGTTGTTAACCCTCCCACTATATGTTCTGTTTCATTCTCTTTGACCAGATGCTTCGTACTCTCTCGGTTGTCTGCTTCGTTTGATTTTGCAGTTTGGTTTATTGTCTCAGATTGTGAGGTAGATTCTCTAAGATTCAAAGTTTTCGATGTTAACTCTCCTTCCATATATTTTGTTTCATTCTCTTCAAGCGAATGCGTCGTACTTTCTCGGTGATCTACTTCATTTGATTTTCCGGTTCTGTTTATTAGCTCAGATTTGGAAAGTTGATTCCTCAAGATTCAATGTTTTCCTTGATTGCTGTCCTGGATATTTTCCTGCATTTTCTTCAACCGAATGCTTCGTACTTTCTCGGAGGTCTACTTCATTTGATTTTTCGGTTTCGTTAACTACCTCAGATTCGGAAGTTTGTTTTCTAAGAGATTCAAAGTTTTCGTTGTTAACTCTCCTTCCATATATTCTGTTTCATTTTCATTTACTAAACGCTTCGTACTTTCTCGGTTCTCTAATTCATTTGATTTTCCGGTTCTGTTTATTACCTCAGATATGGATGTTGATTCTCCAATCAAAGTTTTCGTTGTTAACTCTCTCTCCACATCTTCGGTTTTATTGTCTTCAACAGAATGCTTCGTAGTTTCTTGGTAGTCTACTTCATTTGATTTTTCGGTTTCGTTAACTACCTCAGATTCGGAAGTTTGTTTTCCAATAATCATTGTTTTCGTTGTTAACTCTCCCACCATATAATCTGTTTCATTCTCTTCAACCAAATTCTTCGTACTTTCTCGGTGGTCTACTTCATTTGATTTTCCGGTTTGGTTTATTATCTCAGATTCGGATGTAGATTCTCTAAGATTCAAAGTTTCCGTTGTTAACTCTCCCTCCATATTTTCTGTTTCATTCTCTTCAACCAAATTCTTCGTACTTTCTCGGTGGTCTACTTCATTTGATTTTCCGGTTTGGTTTATTATCTCAGATTCGGAGGTAGATTCTCTAAGATTCAAAGTTTTCGTTGTTAGCTCTTCCATGTATTCTGTTTCATTATTTTCACCCATTTTCTTCGTACTTTCTCGATGTTCTGCTTCATTTGATTTTCCGGTATTGTTTATTACCTCAGATTCGAAAGTTGTTTCCTCAAGATTCAATGTTTTCGTTGATAACTGTCCTATATATTTTGTTTCATTTTCTTCAACCGAATGCTTCGTACTTTCTCGGAGGTCTACTTCATTTGATTTTTCGGTTTCGTTAACTACCTCAGATTCGGAAGTTTGTTTTCCAATAATCATTGTTTTCGTTGTTAACCTTTCCTCCATAAATTCTGTTTCATTCTCATAAAACAAATGCTTGGTACTTTCTGTATGGTGTACTTCATTTGATTTTCTGGTTTGGTTTATTACGTCAGGTTTGGAGGTTGCTTCTAAAAGATTCAAAGTTTTGGTTGTTAACTCTATTTCCATATATTTTGTTTCTTTTTCTTCAACCGAATGCTTCGTACTTTCTCTGTTTTCTTGTTCATTTGATTTTCTGGTTCTGTTTATTACCTCAGATATGAACGTTGATTCTCCAATGTTCAAAGTTTTCGTTGTTAACCCTCCCACTATATGTTCTGTTTCATTCTCTTTGACCAGATGCTTCGTACTCTCTCGGTTGTCTGCTTCGTTTGATTTTGCAGTTTGGTTTATTGTCTCAGATTGTGAGGTAGATTCTCTAAGATTCAAAGTTTTCGATGTTAACTCTCCTTCCATATATTTTGTTTCATTCTCTTCAAGCGAATGCGTCGTACTTTCTCGGTGATCTACTTCATTTGATTTTCCGGTTCTGTTTATTAGCTCAGATTCGGAAGTTGTTTCTTCAAGACTCCATGTTTTCTTTGTTAACTCTCCCTCCATATATTCTGTTTCATTCTCATCAACCAAATGCTTGGTACTTTCTCGGTTGTCTACTTCATTTGATTTTCTGCTTTGGTTTATTGCCTCAGATTCGTAGGTTGTTTCTAAGAGATTCAAAGTTTTCGTTGTTAACTCTCCTTCCATATATTCTGTTTCATTTTCATTTACTAAACGCTTCGTACTTTCTCGGTTCTCTAATTCATTTGATTTTCCGGTTCTGTTTATTACCTCAGATATGGATGTTGATTCTCCAATCAAAGTTTTCGTTGTTAACTCTCTCTCCACATCTTCGGTTTTATTCTCTTCAACAGAATGCTTCGTAGTTTCTTGGTAGTCTACTTCATTTGATTTTCCAGTTCTATTTATAATCTCAGATTCGGAAGTTGATTCTTCAATATTAAAAGTTTTCGTTGTTAACTCTCCCACCATATAATCTGTTTCATTCTCTTCAACCAAATTTTTCGTACTTTCTCGGTGGTCTACTTCATTTGATTTTCCGGTTTGGTTTATTATCTCAGATTCGGATGTAGATTCTCTAAGATTCAAAGTTTCCGTTGTTAACTCTCCCTCCATATATTCTGTTTCATTCTCTTCAACCAAATTCTTCGTACTTTCTCGGTGGTCTACTTCATTTGATTTTCCGGTTTTGCTGGCTACATTTGATTCGAAAGTAGATTCTCTAAGATTCAAAGTTTTCGTTGTTAGCTCTTCCATGTATTCTGTTTCATTATTTTCACCCATTTTCTTCGTACTTTCTCGATGTTCTGCTTCATTTGATTTTCCGGTATTGTTTATTACCTCAGATTCGAAAGTTGTTTCCTCAAGATTCAATGTTTTCGTTGATAACTGTCCTATATATTTTGTTTCATTTTCTTCAACCGAATGCTTCGTACTTTCTCGGAGGTCTACTTCATTTGATTTTTCGGTTTCGTTAACTACCTCAGATTCGGAAGTTTGTTTTCCAATAATCATTGTTTTCGTTGTTAACCTTCCCTCCATAAATTCTGTTTCATTCTCATAAAACAAATGCTTGGTACTTTCTGTATGGTGTACTTCATTTGATTTTCTGGTTTGGTTTATTACGTCAGGTTTGGAGGTTGCTTCTAAAAGATTCAAAGTTTTGGTTGTTAACTCTATTTCCATATATTTTGTTTCTTTTTCTTCAACCGAATGCTTCGTACTTTCTCTGTTTTCTTGTTCATTTGATTTTCTGGTTCTGTTTATTACCTCAGATATGAACGTTGATTCTCCAATGTTCAAAGTTTTCGTTGTTAACCCTCCCACTATATGTTCTGTTTCATTCTCTTTGACCAGATGCTTCGTACTCTCTCGGTTGTCTGCTTCGTTTGATTTTGCAGTTTGGTTTATTGTCTCAGATTGTGAGGTAGATTCTCTAAGATTCAAAGTTTTCGATGTTAACTCTCCTTCCATATATTTTGTTTCATTCTCTTCAAGCGAATGCGTCGTACTTTCTCGGTGATCTACTTCATTTGATTTTCCGGTTCTGTTTATTAGCTCAGATTCGGAAGTTGTTTCTTCAAGACTCAATGTTTTCTTTGTTAACTCTCCCTCCATATATTCTGTTTCATTCTCATCAACCAAATGCTTGGTACTTTCTCGGTTGTCTACTTCATTTGATTTTCTGCTTTGGTTTATTGCCTCAGATTCGTAGGTTGTTTCTAAGAGATTCAAAGTTTTCGTTGTTAACTCTCCTTCCATATATTCTGTTTCATTTTCATTTACTAAACGCTTCGTACTTTCTCGGTTCTCTAATTCATTTGATTTTCCGGTTCTGTTTATTACCTCAGATATGGATGTTGATTCTCCAATCAAAGTTTTCGTTGTTAACTCTCTCTCCACATCTTCGGTTTTATTATCTTCAACAGAATGCTTCGTAGTTTCTTGGTAGTCTACTTCATTTGATTTTCCAGTTCTATTTATAATCTCAGATTCGGAAGTTGATTCTTCAATATTAAAAGTTTTCGTTGTTAACTCTCCCACCATATAATCTGTTTCATTCTCTTCAACAGAATGTTTCGTACTTTCTTGGTCGTTTACTTCATTTGATTTTCTGGTTCTGTTTATTACCTCAGATTCGGATATTGATTCTGCAATAATCAAAGTTTTCGTTGTTAACTCTCCCTCCATATATTCTGTTTCATTCTCTTCACCCAGATGCTTCGTACTCTCTCGGTTGTCTGCTTCGTTTGATTTTGCAGTTTGGTTTATTGTCTCAGATTCGGAGGTAGATTCTCTAAGATTCAAAGTTTTCGTTGTTAGCTCTTCTATGTATTCTGTTTCATTATTTTCACCCATTTTCTTCGTACTTTCTCGATGTTCTGCTTCATTTGATTTTCCGGTATTGTTTATTACCTCAGATTCGAAAGTTGTTTCCTCAAGATTCAATGTTTTCGTTGATAACTGTCCTATATATTTTGTTTCATTTTCTTCAACCGAATGCTTCGTACTTTCTCGGAGGTCTACTTCATTTGATTTTTCGGTTTCGTTAACTACCTCAGATTCGGAAGTTTGTTTTACAAGAATTATTGTTTTCGCTGTTAACCTTCCCTCCATAAATTCTGTTTCATTCTCATAAACCAAATGCTTGGTACTTTCTGTATGGTGTACTTCATTTGATTTTCTGGTTTGGTTTATTACCTCAGATTCGGAGGTTGCTTCTAAAAGATTCAAAGTTTTGGTTGTTAAATCTATTTCCATATATTTTGTTTCGTTTTCTTCAACCGAATGCTTCGTACTTTCTATGTGGTCTTGTTCATTTGATTTTCTGGTTCTGTTTATTACCTCAGATATGAACGTTGATTCTCCAATGTTCAAAGTTTTCGTTGTTAACCCTCCCACTATATGTTCTGTTTCATTCTCTAGTTCATTTGATTTTCCGGTTCTCGTTATTACCTCATATGCGGAAGTTGATTCCCCAATGTTTAAAGTTTTCGTTGTTAACTCTCGATCTATATATTCTGTTTCATTCTCTTCAACAGAATGCTTCGTACTTTCTCGGTTGTCAATTTCATTTGATTTTCCGGTTTTATTTATTACCTCAGATTCGGAAGTTAATTCTCCGATAATCAAAGTTTCCGTCGTTAACTCTCCCTCCATATTTGATATTTCATCCTCTTTAACAAGATGCTTCGTACTCTTTCGGTTGTCTGCTTCATTTGATTTTGCTGTTTTGTTTATTATCTCAGATTGTGAGGTAGATTCTCTAAGATTCAAAGTTTTCGATGTTAACTCTCCTTCCATATATTTTGTTTCATTCTCTTCAATCGAATGAGTTGCACTTTCTTGGTAGGGTACTTCATTTGATTTTCCAGTTCTGTTTATAATCTCAGATTCGAAAGTTGATTCTCCAATATTAAAAGTTTTCGTTGTTAACTCTCCCTCCATATATTCTGTTTCATTCTCTTCAACAGAATCTTTTGTACTTTTTGTCGGTGTTCTACTTCATTTGATTTTCGGATTTGGTTTATATATATAAGATTCGGAGTAGATTCTGCTAAGTTTTAAAGTTTTCTTTTAACTCTTCCATATATTCTGTTTTATTATCTTCAACCAAATTCTTCGTACTTTCTCGGTGGCCTACTTTATTTGATTTTCCAGTACTGTTTATTTCCTTAGATACGAAAGTTGTTTCCTCAAGATTCAATGTTTCTTTTAAAGATTAGAATATCCATATATTCTGTTTCATTTTCTTCAACCGAATGATTCGTACTTTTTAGAAGGTCTACTTCATTTGATTTTTCGGTTTCGTTAACTACCTCAGATTCTGAAGTTAATTTACCAAGATTTATTGTTTTCGTTGTTAACTCTCCCTCCATAAATTCTGTTTCATTCTCATCAACCAAATGCTTGGTACTTTCTGGGTTGTCCATTTCATTTGATTTTCTGGTTTTGTTTATTACCTCAGATTCGGAGGCGGTTTCGAAAAGATTCAAAGTTTTCGTTGTTAAATCTATTTCCATATATTTTGTTTCATTTTCTTCAGCCGAAGGCTTCGTACCTTCTCTATGTTCTGTTTCATTTGATTTTCCGGTTCTGCTTATTACCTCTGATATCGATGTTGATTCTAAAATATTCAAAGTTTTCGTTGTTAATTCTTCTGCCATATATTCTATTTCATTATCTTCAACAGAATGCCTCGTACTTTCTCGGTTGCGAACTTCATTTAAAGATCCGGTTCTATTTATTACATCAGATTCGAAAGATGATTCTCCAATATTCAAAGTTTTCGTTGTTAACTCTCCCTCCATATATTCTGTTTCATTCTCTAGTTCTTTTGATTTTCCGGTTCTCGTTATTACCTCATATTCGGATGTTAATTCTGCAATATTCAAAGTTTTCGTTGTTAACTCTCCCGCCATATATTCTGTTTCATTCATTTCATCAACGAAATATTTGGTACTTTCATGCTGGTCTACTTCATTTGATTTTCTCGTTTGGTTTGTTTCCTCAGATTCGGATGTTGTTTCTAAAAGATTGAAAGTTTTTGTTGTTAACTCTCCTTCCATATATTCTGTTTCAATTTCTTTAACCGAATGCTTCGTACTTTCACGGTAGTCTAGTTTATTTGATTTTCCGGTTCTGTTTATTACCTCAAATATGGATGTTGATTCTCCAATATTCAAAGTTTTCGTTGTTAACTCTTTCTCTATATCTGTTTTATTATTCGTGCTTTCTCTGTTGTCTACTTCATTTGATTT
>JABUQX010041086.1:35000-46376 GCA_015478945.1 Trachelipus rathkii | reverse complement strand
AAGTGAGTAGAAAAATCATCAATATTATTCACTTTTTCGCCAAAAAAAAAAAAAGTTTAAACACATATCTGAAAAAAGTGAAATATTGATATTTTTTTTTTTCATACGATCAAATAAATTTCCAGACCGTTATAGTTGGGCGAGATACATCTTTTTTTACTTAGATAATTTTTTTCGTATACTCAAAAAAATGTATTTTTTAAATTTCCAAAATAGTTTTTTTGAAAAATTTTTTCCAAGGACAAATTCAAAACTACCAAATATACAAAAAATATTATTCATAAATAATAAATGCTATCTCTCCAACTAATATGCCTTAAAATTTCATGCCAGATCACATTAGTCAGAAAAAATCATCGCATGTGGTTTCAAAATTCAAAACCAAAATAATTAGTTTTCAATTTCAGCAATTGCTGGGATTTGGGGTCAAAAATTAATATTCTATTTTATGCATTCTCTGGGTAATGGACCCATCTTTGTATATGTCAAGTTTGAAGTCATTTCGAAAAAAAAATTGTAAGAGAGGAATCAAAAAATGTCAAAAACATAGGTTTCAAAAATGAACATACAAGGAAATAACTACAGATACAGAAAAACAGTCAAACGACCGATTATGACTTCAGAAAAAGATACGTATTTACTCTTTGATTGATCAAATAACTGAAAATTAAATTGTATTATCCATGTCCATTTTGGGCGCCTAAATCAGCCCATCAGGCAGCAAAAATCAAAATCAGGTCAAATCAAATCAAATCAAAGCAAATCAACAAATCAAACTCAAAAAATCAAACCTTCCCCTTATTAAAGTTTTAAGCTCGAATTAATTTCGCTATGATATTTTTTCATTACCATTCACTGTTAAATCTTTGTTGTTTAAAAAAAATATTAGCTGAGTAAATTAAAAGCTATAGTTTCTTTTGGCTTAGTAAAAACAGTGTGAAAAAAATAACTTTTATAAATATAACTTTTAAATAAATTTAAAAAAAAAATTAAAAATATTTTAAGATAAAAATTGGTAATTGATGAAAAATTTTAACATTAATAAAATACCTATCAGTCATATGTTTTACATTAAAGCGAAAAAATTTTGAATCAAATTAACATACTTGTAATCGTTAGCAAATCTGAGTATCTTACAGCACGTCTTCAACACTTCTTATCTCATGCAATTCAAAGACGTTTTCATCGTTGTCATCACTGACACATGTTGGCGATCATACATGGAAAATTCATCTATCCTACAAGACAGGTTAAAAGAAGGATTTCTTTTGTTATGATAGAATGCACATATGTTTGAAATGTTCCAGATCGGCCGACCAAAAGGGTAGCCTCCCTTTGGTTCATCCGAAGAGAAGCAATGAACGTGTTTGATCTTTATTTGATCAAAATCCATGTCCATCGTGTACTACTTCTTTGTATCACATAATATTCCATAACTCGGAAAAGGAAAGTGGGGATTTGCCCTTCCATGTAGAAATTTCATGAAAAGTATTTTTCTCGCGATCCATATACTGCCAGGATTTTCCCTGGTTGGAACGTTGCAAAGTGAAATCTAAAAATTAAAATAAAATATTAAAAACTTAATTCTTATAGAAACCTCTTCCAAACAATTTTTGTATATTCATTTTTAAATGCTTATATTTATGTCATATGAATGATACTATATTAATTATGTTTTTTTATATTTCAACAATTCTTTAAAAATTTACCACAATTAATAAAATGTTCAAGACATTTACCTTTTTGTGCATAGACCATAATCGGATAATCCTCGGTAGGCACTAAATCGCTGACACAATTTCTATAACCCATGGTTCATCAACCCCCATGTAAAATTGCAACATATTGGTTACTCCATATACTCCAAGTACCTTCATTTCTTCATCCCCAGATACTGACCAGAAACGCCGAGCAATTTTTCTGTCCAATTTCCTCTTCTGCATTGCTGATAAGATTCAGTATCCGTCTGTTGTTAGAGTAACAATTTGCCTCCAATTCCTTCACGTAAGTCGAAGGACTCAGTAAAAGTTCAGATTCTCCAAATCAAACTTGATGTCAGTTGAACTGTTTCCGTGAGCAAACTTTTGACAGCTTTTCTACCCAGGACGCTTTGCCCTTAATATCCCGTTTGTGTGATTCCATGCCAACAAAATCACCTGAAATGTCTCTCTACAATTGCTATTATCATTTATCTCTTCTAAAGATAAAATCCTTTGAAAAAATTAACTTGTGTGATATTTTCCAAACAAATGATATTCTTGAACGAAATGTACGAAACCCTAAGTATACGTTTACGGGAAGTCACATTTTGATAAGAAATCCTCTCGGTCTTTGCAAGAACCTTGAATAGATATCACTGGCGTCTCTATCGATTGGATTGTGAATGAACATATGGTAAGTACAGTATAGGGCTTAGCCACTGGATTGCGACGAATGAATTTATATGACCTTCAACACCAATCAGGAAATGGTCAACATGACTTGCTGAAAAATGGTAACAACTGTGCTTTGGTGAGGCGACAGGCGATTGTACCTGATGGAATAGGTGGGTGTGAAGATTAACATATGGTGTGACTTTTCAATAATCCATCATTATTAAATAAAGCGATGAGGGGCGTGTGAGGGTGCGCCGTGTGTGTCGGATCAGGATGTACGTGAGTATCTTGATTGAGTGTATAACATATGCTACAAAAGATGAGATCTTACGATTGCAATTAGGGTTTGTCCTGCGAGAAACAGCTGTGCGCTGTATGTTATGAGTGGTGGAGCCAAATGTAAATTCCTAATTTTTGAAAACTGGGTGAGAGGCGAAGGCGAGTGGCAGAGTAGGAAGTGTGGCTAGGGGGGTGTGCAACAGAAGGACGAGGTCAAGGAGTGTGGGTTAGGAGGAGGGGAGAGGTGGCGCCCAAAACACTGTGTGTGTGAGTTGGTCTGTCAAGAACTATTTTCAGAAAACAGAGGTGCGATGAGCTTTTAGTAAAGGCCCTGTGCGTGTGTCGTGGAGAAAAATGTGAGGGTGAAGACGAAAACAGATGTGTTGTGTCTTCGGATGCTAAGTAAAAGAGTGTGATGGAGATGGGTATAAAATGATTTCTAAAAGCTGTTGAAAATTTACAGCGTATGCAGGTACATGGGGGTGTGGGAAACATATGGCATATTGTGAGTGTTGAGTGTAGTATGTGTGTTTGTATGTGATTGTGGTGGCTTTCTCTGGTCGTCTCTTGAGTGAGTACTGGATGGGGTAGTTGATGCCGGAGATGTTGTGCGTAGTGCGGCGAAGTGTGGTGTGGTGAGTTTTGTACTTATTTAGGCTTTTGACTGAAGGCCGTGTGGGAATTTTGAAAATTACCGTGGAATTTCCACCCTTCCACGACGGAAAAAAAAACCGGTGTATGATGGTTTTTTTGTTGGTTCGTGAACAATAAAGAAAATAAATCAAAATAAATAAAAAAAATTAAAAAATAATAATAAAATAAATAAATAAAATAAATAAAATATAATAAAATTGAATAATAAAGAAAATTAAATAATAATAAAATAGTGTGGATATTTATAGATAAATAAATATCCACATTATGGTCGTGGTGTGTGTTGTTGTGTTGTGGTGTGATAGGTGTGTGTATAATGTTAGGTAGTGTTATATATATAATATATGATATATATATGTGTGTGTGTGTGAGTATATATATAGTATATTATATATATAGATATATATGAATATGATGGTTATACGTTGGTGTGGTTTATATTCCCCGTAATTATGGCCGCATAGGCCCGCACCGCACCGCGAGATTATGCTTGTCCAAACATTAGAATTTCGCATATAATATTATTATAATTAAGATATATATATATATATTAGATATTATTATTTTAATAATATATATATATATATTTATTTTTTTGTGTTTATTTTATCATATATATATATATAATATTATAATAATATAATATATATATATATTATTATATATTAAATATGTATTATTTTAATTTTTTATTTATTTATTTCTATATTTATAATTTATACTTTTTTTTTTTTGTTATTTATATATATATATATATATATATATTTTATTTATATATAATAAGATATATACCCTGTGTTAAGTTGTGGGACGAATCTCTAGTGTAGAGGATGGGAAATGGATCGTAGGAAGGAGAATGGAGGCTGGTTAGGAGGGAGCCGAGTGGTGTGGCGAGAAGGATGTCCGGGGTCGTGGATGTGTCTGGGGGTGCTGTGTGGTCGTGGGGTTCAGGATGAGCTCTGCCCGGAGGGGCCCCCTCGTGAAAAAGAAGGAAGATGCAGGTGGTGGAATGCAAAACGAGGAGTAAAGAGAGAAGAGGTGAGGAAAAGGGGGGGGTAGGGAGTGGGGGAGGATGGGTGGCAGGGGGTTTGGAGAAGGAAGGGGTGGGAGTGATAGGTAAGAGTGAGAGTGGAGTCGGAAGTGTGTGTGGTGCATCGAGGCACTGCTCTGGGGGGTTGCTGTGGGAGGCGGTGGTTCGTTTGGCTGAGTTAATAATAATTCTTTTGTGAGTCCCATTTTACATCAAATATATGTTATTGAAACCTGGTGTGAACCGAAATGAGGATTTGAAGTTCGTATAGGGTGGTTGTGTGTGGTTGTGGTTGTGGTGGACCGGGGCGCCCCCAAGGTGGAAGGGGGCCTGACTGAAAAATGCATAGGGAATGCAAGTAGAGAGAGGAAGAAAGGGAAGTGATGTGGTGGCAGTGGAGGAAGAAGGCAGAGGATGAGGGGAGAAGAAGTCTGAGAGGACAGAGTGGTACGCGCACGCCGGTGCTGGAGCCGGTGCGGCACGAGTTAACAAACTTCGTATACAAGACGAGTGTGTCGGGTGTTCTTATATATGTTACTGAGTTGGGTGCTGTAGATGGTGGTGAGAGAGGGGTGGGTGGGAGGTGTGGTCCAGAACCTGCAAGAAGAAAAAAAATAGTGGGGTGATTGAAAAATAGGGGGGTGAGAGTGATAAAAATTGGTCTTTATGCGGTGGGTCTCCAAATTTTATGTACTGGGAACAAATTACGGTTTTGTGTGTGTTGTATACCCTAAAGCAGTTAGTGAATTCGATGGTAAGATCAAGCCAGGCCCACCTACAGCTTCGTGTCCAACGATGGATCTATGATCTATTGATTGCGTGGAGGTGAGGGTGGTGGGCAGGTCGATATTGTTTACTGTTAAATTGATATTTGTTACCGATACCCTAAAGGGGCTTGTTAGTAAAGTCGGTAATCACGGCGGAGGAACCATCGCGAATGTGTCGTTGTGTTGTGCGTGTGGTCCATCCGTGATCATTAATCGTGATGTTGGTATGTGTGTGAGTTAAGCTCTAATTGGATCTATTGGGTGTTCGTGTGAGTGGTGATGGTAGGTCTATTTTTGACGTGTAAATGTGTATCATGTTTTTAATAGTCGCATAGAGAGCAGGTAGTTTATCAGCTTTTTTTAAGTCTAATAACTGATTCAGATGACGCTAGAAACCCCCGCAACATGCTTTTTTTTAAAACCCTTCCCTGACTATAGATTGAATGAGGGAAAGTAAAAAAGAGATCTATTGATCTATTGATTCAAGTCATACTTTGTATAACATAACACACAAAACCTTTTATTATTTTGTTTTCTTTTCTTTTAAACATTTTTGTTTTAACTCAAATCCATTATTTTTATGTTAACTTCAAAATATCCAACTTGCTTTTTATATACCCTAAAAGCAGTAAATCTGTAAATCAGTTAATTTCAAACCACCCACCCACTTCCCACCCTCTCCATGATCAATTAATCTATACATCTATTAATTTATCAACCAAATATAGTTTGTACATAACTATAATAAAAAATTTTTAATGCTATATTTTGTTTTCTTTTCTTAAAATTTGCTGTTAACTAAAAGTTATTTCATTTTATGATTTTATAACCTAAAAGAATTTGCATTTTACAACCCTAAAGCCAGTAAATCAGTTAAATCAGTTAATCAAACCACCCACCCCACTTCTCCTACCCTTCCATGATCTAATTGATCTATTGAATCTATTGATCTATTGATCTAATGATTCAAGTCATAATTTAGTATAACATAACACAAAAACTTTTATTATTTTGTTTTCTTTAAAACTTTTTTGTTTATACTAAATTTATTCATTTATTTATATATAAAAAAATTTGCAATTTTACATACCTTAAAGCAGTAAATCAGGAAATCAGTAAATCAAAACACCCACCCCACCCTCCTACCCTTCCATGATCTATTGATACGATTGATCTACTGATTCAAGTCATATTTTGTATAACATAACACAAAAACTTTTATTAAACATTTTTTGTCTTTACATCTATTGATCTGATGATCTATTGATCTATTGATCTATTGATCATTGATCTATTGATCTATTGTCTATTGATTTAGGTCATATTTTGACTAAAATTATCATGTTTTTTCATACCCTAAATCAGTAAATCAGTAAACAGTAAATCAAACCACCCTCATCCACCACTGCCCCCCCCCCCCTCATCCATGATCTATTGATCTATTGATTCAAGTCCACATTTCGAGTATCATTTTGGAAAACATAACATAAAAGACAAATTCTTTATACACTGATCAACTAATAAGTTTTCCAATCAATAAAGCTAACATAGCGTAACTTGAACTAAGAAAATAATGTACAAGGACAACCTAAACACACTTACACACGAATTAAACTGATAACATTAACAAAGTTCCCACACTTAACACTAGTAAATTACTAACATTGCATGCAAAACGTACCTATCGATACATTTTTTTCAAGCATATCCTAACATATTAACTTAATCTTACATGACACAGTAACCCAATTTTTATCAAAAAATGTATCATAACCTTGTCCGCTTATCATACAGACCGAATATATGCTAACTTAACAAAGTTTTTTACATTATCATAGTAATATTAACAAATTTATCCTAACCTTACCTAAATATCATAATCACCACGAATTAATGGCAAACATAACAACGTTTAGCCAAAACATACATAAATAACAAATTTTATCAACAATAACATAAAATCAAGTGTCTTGAATAAAAAATCATAGTAAAGTGTAAATAGTTTACAGAATTTAAATCAGTAAAATCAGGTAAATCAAACAATCAACCCCTCCCCACCCCTCCCTACCCATCCGTCTCGAACCTTTTATTCTATCGATCTAAATGATCAGGCCCAATTAAGTACCATCTTCGGCTAAACATAGTACAAAAAATAAGTTCTTTATATACTAACCAATGAATAAATGCTAACGTAACATTGTTTTCGCATTAATAAAGCTAAACATACATTACCAGAACTAAGAATAGAATGTACATGCCAAAACCTAACAACCTTACGCCCGATAAACTACTACATTAGACAAAGTTCCATACTTAACACAGTAAAGTACCTAGCACAGCGTACAAAAGGTAACCAATTCACACTTTTTCAAGCATATCTCTACATTCAATGTTAATTTTGACATTAGACACGATCGAGTTACGTCGCATTTTCGAGTAACATTTCGGATTAACATACACAAAAATGATTCTTTATATTAC
The DNA here is from genome assembly GCA_015478945.1 of Trachelipus rathkii. NCBI lineage: Eukaryota > Metazoa > Arthropoda > Malacostraca > Isopoda > Trachelipodidae > Trachelipus > Trachelipus rathkii. The sequence goes on along the minus strand of JABUQX010041086.1, from coordinate 38,790 downwards.
TAACCAACGAATATATGATAACATTACAATGTTTTCACATTAATAAAGCTACATAGCATCATATGAAACTAAGAAAAAAATGTACAACGACAAACCGTAACACAGCTTGCGTACTAATAAACTGCTTTAACATTAACAAAGTCCACACTTAACACCAAGTAAATTAACTAACTTTACATACAAACGTAACCAATCTACGTTTCCAAACATATCTCTAACATATTACACTAATTTTACATTGACACAGTAATATTAACAAAATTTATCATAACCTTGTTAATTATTATACAGATCAACGAATAAATTGCAACATAACAAAGTTTTATCCAACATAACATAAAAATAAGTGCTTGAATAAAGTCATCAGAAGTAAATTGCAATAGTTACTGATTTTAAAGCGTAAATCAGTAAATCAGTAAATCAACCCATCAACCCCTTTCCCACCCCTCCCACCATGATCTTTTGATCTATGATCTATTAATTCATGGCATATTTCGAGTATCATTTCGGGTATAAAAATAACATAAAATAAGTTCTTTATATATAACCATCGAATATATGCTAACTTAAACAAAGTTTTTACATTAATTAAAGCTAACTAGCAACATGACCTGAACTAGAATTAATGCTACAACGACAACCTAACAGCACCATACGAACGAATAAACTACTAACATTAACAAAATTCTGCACTTAACAACAGTAAAGTACCTAACACAACGTACAAAACGTAACCTATTTAACATTTTTCAAGCATATCTTTAGCATATCAATGTTAATTTGACATTACATCGCAATATTTAACAAAAATTTAGCATAACCCTGCCTAATCATATACTGCCAACGAATATAATGCTAACGGTTACCAAATTTTTTTGCATCAACTTCGTAATATTCATTAAAATCTTTTCATACCTCGTCTAAATCTCATAATCCCCAACGAATAATGGCAAACATAACAAAGTTTTAACCAACATACATAAAAATAACAAAATTTTATCCTGACATAACATAAAAACAAGTTCTTTGAATAAAATATCACAGTAAAGCGTATTAGTTCTGATTTTAGCAGTAAATCAGTAAATCAGTAAATCAAACCACTCATTCCCGCAGTCCCCTACCCACCCAACCGCCTATGATCTATTGAACTTTTGGACTCCAATCATATTTCGAGTATCATTTTGGATAAAACATAACATAAAAATAGGTCTTTATATACTGACCTACGTATATATGCTTACGCGACACGAACAATTTTCAGCGACGAGCCCCACTACACGGAGATCACCCCAGAGAGATGCATAAAGACCGAGATGGGGGATTACCCCGAAGGGGTGTAAGCGTGTTTTGGGCCTCAGCCCAAAGGCTGTGGCCCTACCCGCTTACACCCCCTTCAGGGGTACCAAGATGGGTTCATTCATGCATCTTCTCTGGGTGAAATCTCCGTGTAGTGGGCTCGTCGCTTGAAAATTGTTCGGGATTGCGTAAGGCTATATGACGTAGGTCAGATATATTAAAGAACTTATTTTTATGTTATGTTTATCCACAATGATACTCAAATATGACTTGAATCAATTGTTCAATAAATTCATAGCGGTTGGGTGGTGGGGACGCCGGAATGGGTGTTTGGAATTTACTGATTTTATGACGTTACTGCTTAAAATCAGTTAACTATTACGCTTTACTGTGATATTTTATTCAAAGAACTATTTTTATGTTGTTATTTCAGGATAAAATTTTGTTATTTGTTATGTTAGTTGGTTAAAACTATTTGTTATTTCAATTATTCGTTTGGGGCTTATATATTTTAGACGAGGTTATGATGAATTTTTATTAAATTTACGAAGTTGATGTAAGAAAAATTTGGTACGTTAGCTTATATCGTGTCCTGATGCATGATTAGACAGGGTTATGCTAAATTTTGTTAAAATTATTGCGATTTAATGTAAAATTAAATGATATGCTAAAAGAATGCTTTGAAAAGTGTGAATAGTTACTGTTTTGTACGAATGTGTTAGGTACTTTACGTTGTTAAGGCAGAAATTTGTTTAATGTTAGTAGTTTTATTGTTCGTATGTGTGTTATGTATTGTCGATTGGACATATATTCTTAGTTCAGGTTATTTATGTTAGCTTTATTAAATGTAAAAACTTTGATTAAGATTGCATATATTCGATGGTAGTATATAAAGAACTTACTGGTTGATGTTATGTTTATTCGAAATGATACTTGAAATATGACGTGATTAATATCAATAGATCAAAAGATCATGGTGGGAGGGGTGGGAAGGGGATGGTTTGATTTACTGATTAACTGATTTACTGCTTAAATCCAGTAAACTAGTGCAAATTTATATAATATTTTATTCAAAGAACTTATTTTGATGTTATGTTTGGATAAAACTTTGTTATGTTTGCAGTTATTCGTTGGTCTGTATGATATTTAGACAAGGTATGATAAATTGGTGTTAAAATTACTGAGTCATGTAAAATTAACGTTTAATATAGTTAGAATATGTTTGGAAAAAGTATGAATTGGTTACGTTTTAGTATGTAAAAGTTAGTTTACTTACTGTGTTAAGAGTGAACTTTGTTAAATGTAACAAGTTTATTAGTACGCAAAGCTTTGTTAGGTTTGTCGTTGTACATCATATTCTTAGTTCAATAGGATGCTACTGTTAGCTTTTATTAATGTGAAACATTGTTATGTACCATATATCGCTGAGTTAGTAATATTAAAGAACTCGATTTTTGTGCTATGTTTATCGAAATGTTACTTCGAATGCGACGTAACTGCATAGGGGGTAATGTTAAAAGTTAACATTTATATGTTAGAGATATGCTTGAAAGTGTCGAATAGGTTACGTATTGGTTACGCTGTGCTAGTACTTTACTGTTGATGGTAAGTATGGAACTTGTAATGTTAGTTAGTTTATTCGGGGTAAGGTGTGTTAGGTTTTGGCATTATTGTAAATTATATTCTTAGTTTCTGGTAATGCTAAGTTAGCTTTATGTAATGCGAAAAACATTTACGGTTAGATATACTCATTGGGTTAGTACATAAGGAACTTATTTTCTGTACTATGTTTAGCCGAAAATGGTACTTAATATGGACCTGAATCATTTAGATCGAGTAGATCAAAAGTCGAGGGATGGGTTAGGGAGGGGTGGGGAGGGTCGTTCATTTGGTTTGATTTATTGATTTAACTGATTTAAATTCTGTAAACTATTACACTTTTACTTATGATATTTTTCTCAAAGAACTTATTTTATGTTATGTTTGAATAAACTTGTTATTTTATTGTTATGTTTGGAAAAACTTTGTTATGTTTGCAATTATTTGTTGGGGATTATGATATTTAGGTAAGGTTATGATAAATTTTTGTTAAATATTACTATTTGATAATGTAAAACTTTGTTACGTATGCATATTATTCGGTGGTCTGTTCATGATAATCGGACGAAGGTTTATTGATACATTTGTGATAAATGTTACTGTGTCAATGTAAGATTAACGTTAATATGTTAGAGATATGCTTGAAAAAAAAAGTATGAATAGGTTACGTTTTGCATGCAATGTTAGTTACTTTACTGGTGTTAAGTGTGGAACTTTGTTTAATGTTAACAGTTTATTCGTGTGTGAGTTGTGTTAGGTTTGTCTTTGCACATTATTTTCTTTAGTTCATGTTCCGCTATGTTAGCTTTATTAGATGTTTGCGAAACTTGTTAAGTTGAGTCAGTGTATAAAGAATTTTGTTTTTAGGGGGTATGTTTACAAATGATACTCAGAA